>JAOTON010000329.1:0-133495 GCA_034440635.1 Lepas anatifera
GCTCTTCCACTGAACTGCCCAAGACTTTGGAATGATACTATAGCTTTCACCCAAATCCCTGATTTGGAAGATATCCCATTTTCTAAAAGCTTTTTCAAAAGGTCACTAAGAGATTACTTACAAGCAACTACTAGACCCTCGTTTCAGACTCTTATTTGAAAAACTGTCGCTAACTTCTCAATCTCTAACTACTAAAGGTTTAACAGGATAAACTAACCCCAGATTTATAGCTGGCTGCATACCTTTCAATTTCATGAATGTTCATAACCTGTGTCACTATGGCTTAGTCCTTTATTGCGAAATGTAAGGCAAGGAGCTCAGACAAGGTCACTTTACCCTTTCCTGCTCCTTGTCCCATCTCTAATTACTTCCAAATCATATCCGGGTGCCGATGTCTTTGTCTCTCTCTCCTCTCACTTGCTTTCCCTCTCCTTTTCCGTTCTCCCGCTCCTCTCTCTCTCTCTCTCTCTCTCTCTCTCTCTCTCTCTCTCTCTCTCTCTCTCTCTCTCTCTCTCTCTCTCTCTCTCTCTCTCTCTCTCTCTCTCTCTCTCTCTGTCTCTCTCTCTCTCTCTCTCTCTCTCTCTCTCTCTCTCTCTCTCTCTCTCTCTCTCTCTCTCTCTCTCTCTCTCTCTCTCTCTCTCTCTCTCTCTCTCTCTCTCTCTCTCTCTCTCTCTCTCTCTCTCTCTTCCTCTCTCTCTCTCTCTCTCTCTCTCTCTCTCTCTCTCTCTCTCTCTCTCTCTCTCTCTCTCTCTCTCTCTCTCTCTCTCTCTCTCTCTTCTCTCTCTCTCTCTCTCTCTCTCTCCTCTCTCTCTCCCTCTCTCTCTCTCTCTCTCTCTCTCTCCTCTCTCTCTCTCTCTCTCTCTCTCTCTCTCTCTCTCTCTCTCTCTCTCTCTCTCTCTCTCTCTCTCTCTCTCTCTCTCTCTCTCTCGTTTTGTTTTCTTTCTCTATTTCTAAAATTGTTGGGCCCACATATGTTGTGTTAGATAAAGCTGTTCCTATAGGGTGTTTTGAAATGTTTAGGTGCTTCTCTCCGCACCTCATATAAAGTACCTCCGTGTCAAGGCTGACCTGGAAGTTGTTGCTGATGACGCTGTGTAAATGTCTGCATGGTGTGTTGAAATGCTTAGGTGTTCTCTCTTACATCTCATGTCATGTGCTCTTGTGAAGACTGCCTAGAAATGGGTCGCTAACGACGACAGCTATGAAATAGGTCGCATGCCGACCGAGGCCACCTGCTCTAAAAAATGAAACAACTGGGCAAAAAATGGTTTATTCCCAGGAACAAAACAATGTATCTGTACAATTTTGTGCTTATTTTTTAAATCTGTGAAATTTTTAAAATATATTTTGAAAGCATTGAATTAGTTTTACTGAATAGACTCATTATTTTGGTAACTCTTAGTGAGAAAATATTCTCATAAATGATTGTTCTATTGTAGACAAGCACATGGCGATTCAGACACTTTCTATGGGCACAAGCTCCAAAACACAACAAAACAAACAGAAATAGTGTTCAAGCGTGCAGGGTGATGTAATGTGAGGATGGACTCGAGTTGTTTTTTTAAAGTGTCAGATTTACTTTGAGTGAGGAGATTGATGCAATTCTTTTTATACTCATGTTTGGTGCGAACCTGTGAAAAACTGGTGGTTCTTTATCAAAGATAGTTGCTGATGGACTTCTTGTTGGTCTAAGCCTACGTTTGGCTTACCTACTTTGCAAGACCGGGCTGGCCCAACGCCAATCAACCCTTTGCTATCCTCCAAGATGTTTAGTGACTAAATTAAAAGAAAACGCCCAACAAAATTGTATCAACCAGGGACAATGTGAAGGATTTATGGTTCTATTCACCAACTATCTCTGCCATGATATTTCTGAAAAAGTTTTAGTTGAAAACTTGTCACTGCTCCTCTCCTCCATTTCATAAACATTATTGAACTCCCAATTGTGAGGCTCAAACCAGTTATAATGATTTATGTAAGTGCAATCTTGGAGGAAATTTCTGATATGTGAGTGGGATTATTTCGTCCTTGATGCTTAGAGCTGCCATATGCATACCTCCATCTAAAATGTCCATTGTTTCATATAGGTGATGCTAATATTACTCTGAAGTACTTGCATCATATGTCATGGTTTCGTACTTGTAAGTGTTTTCTGCATCTTTTTTCTGCTGAATTCTCAATATAGCTTGGGGCTACACGCTGCTGTATGCACCTTTAAATATGGTTTTGGGTGAAACCAAAACTTTTTCCCGGATAAATTGGTTAAAAAACATGTATTTGAAACAGCTTTTTAGAAAAGCAAATTAAAATGCTGTATATAGTAGCTTATGGGCTCCTTCAGCATACTGCCTGCCTGGGCTTGATCATCCAGATTTCTTCCACAAACCGGGCTTCTGTGACGGGCTTTTAAAAATCAGCAGTGCAGACGGGCCCGGGCCTGCAAAATTGCCCGAAACTCCCACCTTCTGATGTCTTACCCTTTTTTAGCATGCCCTGCTTTGTTTTTGGCTACATATGGACTGCTTATTGCAAGGCATACATGAATTTAAGTGGTTGCTAGTAACACCAAATCTCATATCTTCATCAAGGTTGCTCTGATGACTCTCCATCGATCCCCACATTTCACAACCCTGCTTTTTATTTACACTTAATCTTTCTCCGTAAACCTTGCCTCTTGTCTCGGTCCATGATGTGCATCATCCTTCACATAAAGCAATTGCGGCGGCTAGGGATCAGATCGTCTCCATGATCCGTGAACAGTTCTGGATCAGCACACGATACGGACTGGTTACGGACTCATGATGTGGAGTTTTTTCCAATACTTGCTGTTTGTGGCATTGGTCATGGACTTCACTGATTATTTGTATTTTGGTGATATTCAATGTTAACTTTCGCCTTCCTTTTCTTGCAGGGACAAGTAAGCCATTACTATTTTAACTGTCTCAATCATTACATGGGCACCTGGCACGTTACCTGTGCAATGACTGATTTTTTTAGCGTGAATGCCGCATGCCAGCACATCACTACTCGCACTCGCTCGGCCTTCAGGCTGGATGGCTGCTAATGGCTCACCAAGTCACGTTTTGTTAAAAGTGCAGCCTTTGTGTCGTGCAGTTTTGGACTGAAACGAGATGAACGATGGCTGCTAAGTAACACAGGTCGTTTCTAACTTACTGCAGTCATGTTTCCGGCAATGTTCTGTCGGTAATTGGGTAGTGTAATTTTTGAAATTGGCATCTGTAAACGCATTTCAGGTTATTATTGATGCTTGAGTGGTTTACATGGGAAGCACTTCAGCAATGGTACACATCTTCTCTAAGATGCATTGTAATGTGGTGATGGAATCGCATGCATTGTGCATAGATTAATGCTACGCAATGGAATCTATTGTCGCTTGGAAAGTTTTCAAATTTGTTATATGTCTAAACGAACTGATTGAACATTGTTACAATGCTTGAGATGTGTGGTATCAAAATGAGGGTACATTGCTCCAGCTTTTTGTTTTCTTGTACTGTTTGAACGATGTGCGATTGCAAAAAACGTCAGCTTATAACCTTTAGGTTTGTACGTTTAAGTTATAAGCATCTTCGTTGGATAAACTATACTGACACAGCGACAGTGTCTGTGAAGGGTTTGATGCGAAGGGTCATAGAATGCTGGTGACACTACCTCCAGTGGCGGGATCCAAGGGGGAAAGGCATTTGCCCCCCCAACGGAAAAGCTCGGGGCAAAACTATGTTTTTGCCCCCCCAAAGTGATCGACCTCCTTTTCCCCCGACTCCTTTAGTTTATAAGCAAGATTCTGGTGCTTTAACTCTCAACTTCAAACATAACCAGTTAAGTTCAGTGTAAATATTGGGCGTCGCCCCGGAAAAGTATCTCTCGCCCATATTTTTCAACCCGTGAGTTTTTTTTTGCTTTTCGCCTCGAATACCCAAAATTCTAAAATTCTACCGGGAAGTAATATTGTAGCGCAGCTTCCAGGGCGTGACGTTTTTTCTTTTCTTTCGACTTTTAACTTTGGTTTGCCCCTCCCAAACCGACCGGCTAGATCCGCCACTGACTACTTCTTCCGTTTTTGAAAATTAACTTTAGTACCTATGCTGTTCTGCTGTTCATCTCACGGGGCTCGGAATGTATGTATTAAACAAATATATCCGTGCAACCACGTGCATTGGTCCGTTCTACTCGCATGGTGTCTCGGGAGGAATAGCCGCGGATAGACTTCGAGGCGGATAAAGAACGTACATTTCGGCACCATAAATATTGCCTGCTCAAAAATGTGTTTTCAGACGCTTTGTTCGCATTGGCCAGAAGGAGGGGCAAAAGACAGTTTTTGCTCGAACTTTACGGTGTTCGCAATTTTCTGAAAGAATAATTTGTCGTGATTTCAGGACCCGTTGCCTCCGGCCCCAAACAATCGGCCCAGATCCGACAATATATTGTGCAATAATGCGTCAATGCTATTGTAGAAGAGGACGTAAAATAATTTGTACAGTCAGTGTGGATACGGGTATCGGGCCACGAAATGTGCCAGTACATGCAAATATTTATATATATTACACGAGTACTGAGAGGCTTCAAAACAAATCTGGGGCCCCTGGAACCAACTCTTAAGCCCATGAGGCCAACTCTTACAGACCCCGGAACCAACACTTATGGCACCCGGATACAAGCTCTGGGGGGCGGATAGTCTTCTCGAAGGAGTTTTGAAACCAACGTTCGGGTGGCATTTGAGTTCCCCAGATCTATTTTCGGAATGGGCTCCAGATATCACCGAGGCCCCTGTACGTGTCATTGTCGTGGTTAAGTTAAGCCCAAGGAGTTGGTCGCCGTTACAGTGAAATAAGGCGGGGAAATATGTTACCGAAGTGTGGAATTCATTAAGAGCCCGAATCCGATTAGTTTTTTTCACAGGTGAAATTTTCGTGTTAGCAGTAGGTTTAAAATTTGACTCAGAACGGGGGCGTAGCCAAGAGGGGGCAGGGGACAGTCGCCCCTCCCCTCCTGAGGGCCCCCTGAGGACACGGGTCGTGCGAAGAGGGCTCGCCCGCACTATGCTCTGTGGCCAAATTTGAAATTTCATACCAGAGAGGGCCCTCTTAAGCCCTCTTCAGCACTATTCTGTCAAAAGCAGGGCCCTTTTACCCATCAGGGCCCTCTTAGCGCTGTCGCAGGGACCCTTTTCGTGGGGCCGCCTCCTCCTGAGTGAAGTCTTGGCTACGCCCCTGACTCCAGAACATCTTCAATCTGAGTCAGTAAGTGTGACTGATTCCCCACTTTTTGTGGGTTGCGATGCTGATGTTTGGAGGTTAAATCTGCACTCCAATATGGGCCCGATTGATAGTGGAGCAATTTGCCCTCTTCACTTCAAAATTTTCTGGGAATCAGGGGCAAACAACGACACTTTGAGCCAACTGAGTCTTCAGGCGGGTGGGGAACAACGGCTTAAAAACGCGGAAACTTATTTAGGGAAAATCGGGTAAAATTAGGTGACGGAATCGGGGGAGGGGCAAAGTGCCTTACCTCAATATACAGAAACATCATGGATACAGGTGGATTCAAGGGGCAAGGAACCAGGGCAGACCCTCCTTGATTGTGCATAGGTGCTCAATCTCACTACGCTCTGATGCCCTTCAAAGTCTGATTTTTCTTGGCAGGTGACTTTACACTCCCCTGCCAGGTTGTATGAGGAAAGGTGCCTCCGGGACGGGCCCTATTGTGGAACATTTTTGGTGATTGTTCCTTCATTTCTGGAATTAGTGAAAGCGTTTGAATTTTCCACACATTGCATAATTGAATTTGTATTGCATGAAGACATAATTTTTATATAAAATTCCCATCAAACACGGAGTAGCTTTTTCTTTGTCGTGAAATTTTAGGGAAAACTAAACAATTCCTTTGTCTCCTTACAAATCTTAGAGGGCAGCTCAACCCCTTGCCCACCTCCATGGCGCCGCAACTGCGGCCATGCAGACAGGGGTGGACGCAGACCGAGTTTTTTTGGGGGGTTAAACCCATGTCTGCCTCGAGGCAGACAGGAGATCTCCTCCTGGGGGGGGGTGGAGCGAATATTTTTTTGCTCTACAAACCTAGTGTAAACACCTTTTTCAAATATTTCTCCGGCGTTTGGGGGGAATAAAAGGTAGTTTGCCTCCCCCATCCAGCACTTGGGGGGAATGGCCAGAATGCCCCTGCGTTCGCCAATGCATGCAGAAGTGTGAAAAGATCATACTATATTCCGGCCCTCAAACGTGCGAACGACAGGGTGGTGTGTTATTTCCCTGGAAATGTTGATAAATAATTATTAAACAAGTTCTAAAATTTTAGAAAGACAACTGAGAAGAGAAATGGGACGATAATTTGTGGGATCAGAGGGAGAACCTTTATTTTTAAAGATTGGTTTTATATTAGCTATTTTCCAAGATTCGGGAAATTTGCCCTCGCGAAGAGTTTTGTTAAATAGTTTCGTGAGAGGCTCCAGAAATTATTAAAGCTGTCATTTTTAACATTCTAGAAGGAAGTTCATCTGGGCAAGTTCTCTTATTTGGGTCTAATTTGTTCAGAAGAGAAAGCACTTCTCTCTCAGACACCTCAAAATTTCCAGTAATGTCACTTTTTCAATGTCTTCGTGTACAATCTCTCCATTTGCTCTTGAAGGGGGTGGAATCACTTCCATTTTATTGCGTCCTATCAGATTTTTTAGTGTTTGATGATATTTGTGCGGATTTGCTCTTGATTCCAAAAGTTTATGCATTTCTCCGTTAAGATATTTTTGTTGAAGCTTTCTTTTCATTTTGTTGACTTCATTTCGTTGCTGCTTCCACCGGCACCATTCACAAGCGTTGCACCTGTTGCAGTCGTTGTTACTCTGTCTCTGTCTTGCTAGTCTGAAAAGCGCGTCCCTCTTACGCATGTTCTGTTTTAATTCAGTATTGACCCACGGTTTGTCTATCGATCTAATAATAATGGTTTTTGTCGGTATTGCTGCTTTTGCTGCCCTCAGAAACGCTTCTGTGAATTGTTCCGAAGCTATGTCGATGTCGTTGTCGAGTATTGCGTCCCAGTCCGTCGTGATTAATAGGTTAGTGAAAACATTGGCATTGAGTTTTCCATAGTACCATAAAGTTTTGGTTATATTGTTCGGTTCAGGTACTTTGGTATTGAGCGTCAAGAAAGTTGGAAAATGATCAAGAGTAGAAAAAGATGGCAGAGTTCCCGATTGTTTAACTACAGATTTATTATTTATGAAAATTAGGTCCAATAGGTTCGCAAAATTTTCAGTCAGTCTCGTGGGCTGGTCAATAAGTTGTGTGAATCCTATTGGTTCGGTGGTGTCATGTAGTCTTTGTTCAAATTATGTGATGCCACTGGTACGTGAAAAGTAAACAGAATTTTCGAGGTATTTGTTTCCAGAATTAAAGCCAACAAGTACGATTGTGGATGATGGCGAGTATGAATTGGCCAGCATGTTACTTTCTGCAAGTTTATCAAGAAATTCAGAAAGTCGATCAGTAAGTAAATTCGGGGAAGGTAGATGTTGCTGATGATAAATGTTTCTTGATTTATTTTACTTTTGCACCAGATCCATTCTTCGTTACCTACGGCTTCTAATTCAGTCACACGTGTTACTGGAAGATGTTACAGGAAGAGTGTTTTTATGGTAATTATAATAGTTAATAATAGTGTTAATAATAGTGTTTTATGGTGGTTATTTTGAAGACTGTATAGGCAGGGATGGGTATTGTTGTCTATTTTAGTTTCACTGAGTGCCAAAATCAGAATTTTGTTATCTGAATCAAATTCACCAAGTTCGTCCAATCTGTTGCGAGCAGTGATGCTGTTAATATTTACATGGGCAGTGTTAAGTGATTGTTTCGAAACTGGTGGTCCTGGGTTCATCTCAACGCAACCAATGAGAAGAAGGACTTTTAAATTCTTACACATGCTAGATTTGGTCCAAAATGAGTTTGGATAATGATTCAGCTAAGGCGCAGCATGTATTTTTTGCAGAGACAATAACTTCAGTGATGTTCCTCTTAAATTGAACGGCATACCTCTTACAACAGCGGCGGAGAAATTACCACCATGGCAACGTGCATGATGTGTACTTTCGTAATGAAAAACAATTGTTTCACGCTTGAAATAGAGTTCCGTGCTTCAAAACTTACAAATCGCTTACACTGGATGATTAATTGCAATGGGTGGTTCTGACAATTTGACAACAACAAATCGTGTTTACAAATAGTAGATTGGACCTCTCTTTCGAGCTACAGCCTCGAGTGCTGGAGATGACTTAAGAGGGCCCTGTCTGGTATGTAGTCTTCGAGCTACAGCCTCGAGTGCTGGAGATTAGGCTGTGTCACCCATCGCAGAACATGGTGCTCCTATGATTTTATCATGCCTCTCACATCTAGGAACAATGCCGCACCATTCATTTTTTCATAAGTTTAAACTCCAGCCTGCTCGAAGCGGGAGAAAATAGGGGCATCTCTCAGCATTAGCACACTAGCGCTGCCCCGTGGCTGTATTGGAAACTAAGGGCTCAACCGTAATCGTCTGGCTTTAGATTAATTACTGATGGATACAAATAGCAATTAATGAGTCTGACAGCATCAACTAGTTTTAGAAAGCTGCTAAAAATCATGCTGCACCTTCCATTTAGCTATGGTCTATATATTATGATCCACCTCCTTTGGCTGATCTAGCTCCACAACTTGCCTGTTAGGTACCTGCCAGTCGGTGGCCAATGCTGCTTTCCTGAATAATAAACATGCATGATTAAATCTTAACACATCCCAATTTCATTCAACTCCACTCTAAAAGACAAACGATGAGCTCTTCGGAAGTTCCGAAGGCTGATCTTCAAATATCGAAATGCTTAAATAGCGGTATATTCATCGTGATGACCAGAGCTTCAGTCGCTGATACAACACTGGCACGGTTGACGGGTACTACAATACGCCGGAGAAGAAATGTCTGCTTCCCTTTCGTTCTTATAGACTGCCAAATTTGATCTCTGCATATGAGCTTTGCCACAGGGCATTCGGAAATGTTTGGATTTAATATTGACCTTATAAGCATTGATTGGGAATAGATATAACGCATCATGACATACGTTCACATAGCAATGAATCCACGCTTGGTGTCATGTGAAAGCTCCGGCAGACTAAGCCATTGAATAAGACCCTTTCTATACCTGCTAATCGACTAAAGCGTGCCTTCCTATCGACTAAATGCAATTCATATCCCTTACATTAACTCAGTGAGTACTACAAGCTATAAACAGTTTTAAGCCACGAACACAGTTCCAAAGAAATGTCGCAATGGATCGGACAGGAACACAAAACGGCAGACGACTTCATCGCCCTGGGAAAGTGCAGATGTCTGAGCCGCTGCAGCTGCATTGGTGATAACCGCGTGCCGGTAGCCGAGGACAGATTCCTCAAGGACAAGAGAGGATCTCGATGGATATTTTTGGGCGGTGTTGACTAAAATGAAACGTTGAGACGTGTAGCAGCAGCGTGCCGGAGGACGATACTGAACGAGAATGAGCTGCCGGCGGAGCGGGCATTCGTCAGGCTTGATAATACTGACCCGCCCACCAGCGAGGCTGGACTATCTCGTGAGGGCAGCGTGTTCAGAAGTGTCGTTTTTAATCTCCGGATCCTCAGACAGCTGTATACGGTGCGGTGAATGAGAACTCGGATAGTGAGGGCATTTCAGTCGACAGTGAGCACGTCCCTGACGTCGATTGGGGCATCGATAACACGTATCCTGCCCTCATTGCCAGAGAAACTAGCCACGATCTAAGCTCTGGCTAGCTGCTGCTCTACCGGCTCGCCAGAGACGTCCAACTTTGGCAGCATGAACAGTTTCGTAGAAACTGCTATGGCAAATTAACGATAAAAACTGCAGCACAGTGCCTACCGGTGCCTCCCGAGACGGTTTTGCTAGCGGTGGCCTCGGATTGGGAGCCCCAGCTGCGCGATCGGGTCTCACTGGCTATCCAGAGGTGCCGGTAGCAACCGCAGTTGAAAGTTTGGCTGGTAAGTGCTCCCGGGTGTTAAAATCGACGCAACTGACTTGACTGAGCTCTTCGGCTGGGATAGAACGCCCATCACCGATCCTCCGCTCGCCATGAGCCTCAGTGACGAAGCCATCGAGAGGATTCGGAGCGTCCCGCTGAAAGTTGGAACCTTTCATGGACAATAGAGAGGATGGTAGACAATAGAGAGGATGGATGCCTCAGAAATACTCGGTAAGAGTCAGCATCGCGGATATGGATGCAGCCGCCTCAGACATCGTCAGCAACTGTCAGCCATGGTGTCGTGGGTTCCAGCGCACCAACAGGCAGGATTTGGCTCCCTACCCTAGCTGAAGCCTAGCTCATTGCCCTTTCCCCTCCGATTTCATATGACCTCAGCTGTTGGTGCGTCCTTAAACCCCAAAAATTTCACTATGGCACGTATTTGGGTGCCTTTGTTTCAAGGGCCATTCTCTCAAAAGACGACCTGAGTACGTGCCTAGTTTTGCTGTCCGAAGCTTTGAAATATCCAACAGCTGCTAATATTCTCTAGAAACTCTTCTAGAGGTCTTAAGTGTGTCATAAGCTTGCCAAAGCTTAAGAAAGTGCTTAGTTCAGGATATTTACGCTTGGCGGCGCTAGTGTTCCAATGTTAAAGGCATGGGGAAATACACTTTGGCTCGGAGCAGGCTGGGGATTTCAGGTACGAAAAGTATAACAATGTAGAACTGTTTCTGTATCTATAGGACATGATAAAATTATAGGGGCAATTTGTTCTGAGACAAAAACCCTTCCAATGACACAGCCTACTGGAGATGGCTTAAGAGGGCCCTGTCTGGTATGTAGTCTCACATTTCGCCCCAGAGCATAGTGATGGGCATGGGTGATTCTGACCCAGGGCATGGGTGATTCTGACAATTTGACAACCAAAAAGCGTGTTTACAAATAGTAGATTGGACCTCTCTTTCGAGCTACAGCCTCGAGTGCTGGAGATGGCTTAAGAGGGCCCTGTCTGGTATGTAGTCTCACATTTCGCCCCAGAGCATAGTGTGAGCGGGCCTCGCTTCGCGCGGCCGGTATCCTCAAGGGGGCCCTCCGGGCCCTCAGGGGGCGGCCGCCCTAGCCGCCCCCCTTGGCTACGCCCCTGAGGCTAGAGCTTTATGCTTTTACATCCCTGATGTATGTCTTAAAGTCCATGTCTCAAAGTTAATTGTAAATGCATTTTCAAAAGCTGCTTGTGCATGAATAATATTATGTTTCAGTGTAAAAAACTAGGTCTGTACTGAAAAAGGCTTATTTAATCTACAGAAAATTGATTTTGAAGTCCCAGCTCAGTTGAAGCCTGGAATGAGCCCAGGTGAAGCCCGTTATCAGCCCGGCATTGGCTTAAATCAGGCCTTCAGGCTCGGTCCAAGCCTGCTGGCCTGGGCCGGGCTTTTGCCCCGGGCCCCCAAGCCTAGAAAATCCCACCTCTAGTTCACAAGCAAGATTCTAGTGCCTCAACGCTCATCTTCAAACAGAACCAGTTAAGTTCAGTGTAGATGTGGGCCTTGGATAGGAAAAAGAGTTATTGAGCTCATATTTTTCACGCCGTGACGGTTTTTTTCGTTTTTTTTGCTTTTCACCCCAACTCCCCCAAATTTCACCGTCAAGTCATATTGTAGCACAAATTTTTACTGCGACGTTTTCTGTTTTGTTTTGTTTTTCCTTTGGTTTGCCCCCCAAACTGACCGGCTAGATCCGCCATTGTGGACGCCTGACGCTGACGTTACCTCTGACGACACTTACCGTTGACGCTACGCCTGACGAAGCACTTACCGCAGTACCAACGCGAACAAGAGGGTTGCACAAACTGTGAACCTGTATGCAAGGGACCCTTCATATTTACTGAACGTACCAAAACGCATACATTTGGCACACTTTTGTCATTGGATCTTCAGCGTTATTTACTTATAATTTTCAGGTAAAATGGGTGTCAGTGACAATCAAGTGCCTGGCACCAAGAGGTGACTGTTCCCAGGTGGGCTGGTTTAGTCTGCACACTGCAATGCGACAGGAATGAGACAATACACGCGGTCAGATTTTAGACGTGAATGCAATTCATGATATAAATTTGAGGGAAAGAATTGAGGCACCAAAGACCTTATTTCGTTAAAATAATTCAAGTGAGTTATTGTATAAGTAAGTCTATCATAACAGAACAAGAATATACAATTCCAACTTTGTCTAAAGGACATAACATTTTTGCTGGTTTTGCGCGACCACTTAACATTCACCGATTTCGTTAAAAGCTTACCAGGGGACAATAAAGAAATCATGGAATCAAGTTTGTGCATCTGTATGTGTTTTTATTAAAATACCCAAGTCTCTGCAGCCCTAATGTAGATGCATCATGCGCCTCTTTGTGTAGCAATATCTCGCGATGGTAGGATAAGGCACCAGCATCCTATTTGACCATTTCAGTGTTTTCATTTTGTTTCACTTTCTTTTCATTCTGAGTAAGTCTTCATGTTATGGACATTTAAACGTTGTTTGGGCCGTGGCTTATTAACCGACCACACGATGTTTGTCCGTACAAAACAGTTAGACCTTTCATTCCGTGCCAGGAGCATTATCCCATAAGTATTAAAGGGAATGCGGCCCCTTCACAACGTGATTTTAACTGAGATAGCCAAGTTGTAAAGCTGGTCGGAAAAGCCGGTACTTCATATTTCATTTGTCTTGGAACTCAATATTTCCGTAGAAAAAAACTAAAACCTACCTGACACCAGCCCCCATCAGCCCCCGTCGCCGGCGGCCTTTGTTGTGAGCTACTGGTGTGAAGACATATGCTGACGTCACGATGAGCATCAGCCAATCGAAGCCCTTGAAGCGTTTCAAGTATGGCAGTGGTTGCCAGATCGTGACATCATCCACAGTCTGATATTTATTTCTTTTTCTAGTGGAGTATTTTTACAAACCAAACATTGAGCCTATTGTACATTTTTCAGAGAAATCATGAGTAGTTTCATTATTTTTTACTAAAAGTACGCCTAATTACCCTAAATTCCAGGATTCCACCAAGGTGCCACATTCCCTTTAAGCCATAAAACTCATATTCATTCATGCCATATTTCATTATCTGTAGAAACCTACTTGCCCTCTTACTTTGTTCTGAAAATAATAGACAATTTTTTCTTTACTTTTTTCAGCTGTCAGTTTTTGTTTTTTTACTTGGTCCAAGCATATGTGAATAAATGACAGTATGTGACGCCAATGTAACTGGTCTCATGTGCTGGTCATTACATTTGGGAACATATCTTTGGCACTCTGTCTCCAGCCTTTCACCAAACAATTATCTTAAGTGCACCGACCATTTACCATGTGCCTTTTATGCAGCAATATTTGGTGAAGGTGTAAGGAGTCAGCGTCCAAATTAGTTTCAATAATTATGTACAAATGTATATATAAATCTCCTAGTCTCCTGTGGTTTCGAAATTGATGTGGCCGACATAAAAATGTACCTGAAAATATATGTGGTTCATGGTTATAATAACAATGCTGCAGTGTATCCATCAGACATAGACGTTCTCCCAGACACCAAGGTCCTGGGGTCGAGAAATTAACGGGGGGTAGCTCTACCATTCGAATGTCTTGACGTTTTTACTCGTTAGTTACTCAGTGAGCGCGAAGCGTCCCCGAGCTCCCTCAAACTTAGAAGAAAAATTTACATCAGTGAGGGCCGGGCCATACTAGCGTTTTTGACAGCTTATGACTCTGCGAGTAACTGTCGTAACAAAATCAAATTGGCACCATCAGATGGCTGCGTCGTTTCAAGTACATACATGTCATTTTCAACGGAACCGTAGCACTACGTTATAGGAGCGGGCGTTTCCCCGGGAACTTAAACGCTCTCCGAATAAGCATTTTGAAAGGCTTCAACGCGGGAAAAAATCAAATATATGCAGCCGAAATGCGGGTGAGGCTTGTGAAAAATGTACGATTAATCCGAAGGAATAGTTTGTTTAGAAATTTCAAAAGCAAGCATAACCTTATGGCTCTCTAATTGCTTGTTGTCCATTTTCCTATCGTGTTCCATTTAGCTCAGTTATAAATAAGGCATTCACGTATCGTGCATGGACTGACGGCTATTTTCTCCCATTTATGGTGTCCAATACCGATAACCCATCCAATAATACGGAAGCCAAACTTCACTTGTCGCCTTGAGACAAAATTGTCCGCTCGGATATCGCCAATAAAAGTGCATTACAGGTATTGCGTAGCGGAAATGAGGAAATGCCTTTTCAGCGGTAAAATTGGTAAATGTGGACTAAAAATTCCTTAACTGCGTGTTAGTTACTTTGTCCAAGTTATGTACTCGTTATTTTCTGTCCATTTTTACCGGTCTGAAATGTTTGTATTTGTTGCTGCAAGAGTCCGAATTTGTTGCTCCGTAATCTAAGATTTAATGCGCTTTCTATTCACGCACCAGTTTGAAGATCTTCCTGTGATTGGCAGCATCGGGATCAGCTGGCTCCATGGACTGGACAGGCGTGGAGCCGTTGCCGAGTATGGCCGAGATCAAATGGTTTGTGGGCAACCTGCTGGGCGGGTGGCCGGAGCTGGCGCGGCAGCTGTCTGGCCTGGAGTCGGCGTCGGCCGAGCAGAGCTCTGTGGTGGCGCAGTGGCTGCGCTGGTGCCGCTCCCGGCCCGGCGTCCTCACCGTTCAGTCGCAGGTTCCTGCCCAGGTCATTCCCGGTGGAGCCACCCTCGTCGATGTCAAGGTGGGAGGGAGAAAGCGTGAACCCGACGATCGGATCTACAACAAGAGCGCTGATATCCGCCGCAAGGTGGCTCGGGGCAATTGTGTCCTGCAACTTCCCGATGGGGTTAACCTGTGCATGGTGCATGCACTTCGGAAGTTCACCGGCGGCATGGGAGACGAGGATGACGGGGACGACGGTGCCGACGATGCCTCCGCCCTGTGGAGACGTTACTTCCTGCGTGACCCAGAGACAGCTGATCGGCTGGTGCTTACTCAGAAGGCGAACGGAGAGGCGGCCCACCTCAGTGCCCGCTGGCTGTCCGGCCGTCCGCTCATATGTGTGGGCTCCAAGAACGTCCACATGCTACTCCGACGCCAAAGTGACATCGAACTGTATGATGCTTCGAGGTACCAGGTAGCGCGTGAGATAGCTAAGGCTGTGTGGCGGCGGTTGTCAACGCTTGGCGACGAGCAGCGACGCACGCTGCTGGCGCTGCTGCATCACACTCGTGCCACCTGTGTTCTGGAACTACTCCAGCCAGAGCATCAACATGTAGAGGATCTGTCGTTTCTCACAGAGCCAGAACTACGCTTCATCGCCTGGACACCCACCTACGTACCGTCCAACACAACCAGCCCTGCAGGCGAGGAGTCGGTATCATCTCTGAGTCTTTGTCCACCGGAGCTAGGCTTCCGTATGGCGGAAATCCTCGGCCTGACCCCAGTCGGTTACTGTGTGGAGACGGGCGACATCCTCACTAAGCTGCCTCAGCTGATGCAGGATGTGCGCTCTGGCCATGGCTTCGAGGGTCGAGTCATCTGTTTCGTGAGTGAGGACGGCAGCGTTATCGGCATGCTGAAGAAGAAAACTGCCTGGTATATTCTTTTGCGTGCGCTTCGCGAAAAGCTCGCCTTTGGACTAGATCGGTGGACCTTTGCTGAACTGAAGACGCGAATAGTGACGCGTTTTCTTCAGATTCAGTCGTGGCTCGGCTTTGACGACTCCTTCTTGCAGAGCTGGTGTGAGGTTGGTCTCGGTTTCGCCCAGTGGTGCAAGGGCAAACGAATCGAAGGGAAAACACTGCGAGTTTCGATGCCCCCCATGTGGAACGAATTCTTGCGTTCTACCAATCAGACGGACAAATTTGACGTCCAGATTCAGAAGTAATGTCACGGTTGACATCCAGTTGAGCGGTTTTTGCTCGCTCTTAGTGACATCGATTATGCACTGCGGTGCCGCGCCTTGGGGGTTTCGCAACGCCGAGCCGTTGTTTATGTGATTGGTGTGCGCTGATTCAGTTGCCAGCCCTAAGAACAGTTTTTGTGTGTGTCCTTTGTGAAGGAGCCGATGGCGCTTGCAGCTCGCTTTTGATGTTTGTGGAACTCGTCCGCACCAGGCTGAAATACTGCCCATTCTGCGGCGCATATCGGCACCGGTAAGTCGTGCCATCACTGTGTGGTGCTCAGAGGTGCTGAAATTGCTATGGAGTCATATATAATTTTCTCATAACGGAGCATAAGCTACCTCAGCGAGTGCCCTGCACTACGGAGCCGTTTGGTCCAGTCAGCTTGTATTGTGGCGTGAACGGATGGGAACATCAGTCTTGTTGATTGTGAAATGTGTCAGATAAGTCCAACAGATGGTTTCATGTGTGGGAGAACCCGCCATTTCTATCGTGTAATGAAACTGCATGTCCATTTCCTTGGGTTTGTGTCATTCTGCCGTTGAATCGTCATCACTTCAGACGTTTGGCCCATTTTTGGCTCTCCTAGTGGAAAAAGTTGAATACTAGGGTAGGTCGAGTTGTTGTTGAAAATAATTTTAATCTCGGTTTTTTTAGTGCTTGTTTTGTTTGTGAAATTTGATTCGGAATCAAAGTCGTCATATTTAATGTGGTTACTACAGAAGTTGATATTTAGTCTTTATATCGCACATGTGTGTTTGCAAATAAGCACGATCGCCATGAGCCCTAAACTGTGGTTAACATCGAAATGATTATGGAATATGAACATACGTACCCAACTAAGTAGATGGTTTGGACTCAGAATTTGATATCTGCCTTTCTCTATCTAGGTAGAATTTGGTGACATTAAACTGTTCATTTTTTCTTTAGAAATCGGCCTTTGGTTTTCAGAATGCTCTAAATTTGAAATAGATTTCAGAGTTCTTCTAAGACTCATCTTCTGGTTGATCCATACTTTATGGCACCTATGTTAATAAATTACATTTAGCCAGTCATAATAATTACCTTTGTGCAATTCAATTTTTGCTGGTCGTAATCTTTTTCAGACTATCTGATGGGATAATTCTTGGAGTTGTCTTGCTGCACAATAATTCACGTCCATTTTCATTCTCTGTACACTTTCGAAGGTACAATTTTGCATAACATCTTCACTTCTTGGGGAAAATTCAGCGTTTATCATGTCTTGTGACTAGAAATTTGGTTTTAATTGGAAAGCAGGAATCTGAAAAGCGCTGCAGCTCAGAAACGAGTTTATTCATAAAATAAGTTCCAAATTTTCAATGTCTTCGCTCTTGCGGGAACAAAACAAGTTCAGAGTTTTCGTTTGGTTGCAGCGAAACTGACTTCTTCCAAAATGAGCGCTATCAAGTTAATGGTCATTCTTTGGTCATTCTTTCATATACCAGACTCATTTTTCTCATAACCCATATTTTAAAATCCATGATTTTCTGTGGGTGATCATGGCAATTTGGGCGCAAACGCCAAATGTGCGATATTGGGACTAATCGTCGACGTTTAAAAAATCGCATGTTATTACTTCGATGCAAAAGAGAGTATCGCACCGCCCAAACAAAGATATATTTGCCTCACTCGACTCGCCGTACTGAACATGCCGCTCTCTTCTAAATCATCATGTTGTGCTCTGGTGAGGTGCTGGGCTGCGGCTGGTATCTCTGGGTATGGTGGCACCACGTGTTCCGTGCCTCTGGTCAGTGCGCTGACTCCTGAGAGAGCGGTGACCGTTCACGTGGTTCCTGCCACGTGTTTCGTGCCTGTTGATCAGTGCGCCGACTCCTGAGAGAGCGGTGACCGTTCACGTGGTTCCTGCCACGTGTTTCGTGCCTGTTGGTCAGTGTGCTGACTCCTGAGAGAGCGGTGACCGTTCACGTGGTTCCTGTCACGTGTTCCGTGCCTCTGGTCAGTACGCTGACTCTGAGAGAGCGGTGACCGTTCACGTGGTTCCTGCCACGTGTTCCGTGCCTCTTGGTCGTGCGCTAACTCCTGAGAGAGCGGTGACCGTTCACGTGGTTCCTGCCACGTGTTCCGTGCCTCTGGTCAGTACGCTGACTCTGAGAGCGGTGACCGTTCACGTGGTCCCTGCCACGTTTTCCGTGCCTGTTGGTCAGTGCGCTGACTCATGAGAGAGCGGTGACCGTTTACGTGGTTCCTCTTATCCGCAATCTTATTCTATTGGCTTGTTTTGTTCTATGATATGGCGATATTTTCTGCAGAGATAGGAGTTGGTGTTCAGTGTTTTCATCTCCATGTGGAGGGATCGATTCCGGCGCGGTCGTAATCGGTTCTCGGGAGCTGGTTTCTGTTGGGCCACTCGAAATAGCCACCAGTCCATTGTAACTTCTGATTAGATATCCGCTGTGCCGTACCGTGATTGCTCCGTCTTAAAACTTGGGGGTTCATTTTCCTGATAGCAAGAAGAAGCGTGCGTAAAGTGAATCTATTTTATGTCCCAGTATTAACATAAGTTGTTTTTGAACAGTCTAACAGTCAGACTAAGGAATTGGAAAATATCGTATCCGTCGAGATTTGTAGTGATGACAGTATTTGTAGCCCTTTGAAAGATGCCAGATGGCACTAATTACTAGTCCTTCACTATGGCTGAATTTCAAAAGCCCTTTCAAAATCCCCAAGGGGCCAATATTGACTTTTTGGGAAATTAATACACCTACGATTTTGTGATTTCGATAATGTTTCTGAATATAGTCCCAATATATGGGATTCAAATGTCGTGTTCAGTAACCTAGCCATTGTGCTTCTGAGTATAACTGGGGTCAAGGAGTTGTGATATCGGAAAATAAATGATTTGATATGTAGATTGTAATGGAGGTGATGGAGGTGATGAGTAGCTACGTTAGCTTGCTGGAGGGTGGCAGTGACGCAGGCAGGAGTGTCCAGGCGTGTGTATTCGTGGGTTCAGGAGGGCGACATAGAGGTGGGAAGCGAAATTTCAGGAGGCACCTGACCACTTGTTAAGGCATACGCTGACTAATGAGGAGGACGCATCCTTGGAGTGGCAGTCCAGTGTCAGCGGTCGCTGCGCCGTACAGCAGGTCGCCTGTACTACCAAAGCGGATAGTCCAACTGACTGCTATTGACAAAGCTCTGTGCTTTTTAGATATTTCTGACCAAACAGATTTTGTCATTTTTACCGACTCGTTGAGTAGCATCCAGGCCCTAATGAGTTTTAATTCTAAATACAATTTTGTTCAGAAGATGCAGCTCCGCTTAACTTGTCTAGCGAAAGATGGTAAACATGTTACTTTGTGTTGGGTGCCCAGCCATGTGGGAATAGAGAGGGGAACGAGAAGGCGGACGCAGCCGCCAAGCGTGCCTCAAGCCGCCCCTGTACACGCAGGTTACCAATCCCGGCCCGAGACCTATTTCCCCATCTTTCTTTGTACCTCCGGAATTCCTGGCAGAGCTGGTGGATGACGCATACGCTCAATAAATTGCTAGAGATAAAGCCAGGTATTGGTGAGTGGCCCTGTTCATCGGGGCGATGCCGGCGCGAGGAGGTGGCACTCTGTCGATTACGCACTGGTCACACCTTGGCGACCCACCGATTTCTTCTTTGCGGGGAGGCGAGACCACTCTGCCGACGCTGCCTGGAACCGCTCTCAGTCCGCCACGTTCTGGTGTCGTGCCCTGACTATGACCTTGAAAGAGACAGGTACTTTGGTCCACGAGAACAAGAACTGACATTGATTGATTTGATAGGTAGGAATGCTGATATGATGAGCCAGATCCTCGATTTTCTCAGAGTCATATGTTTCACAGTCATATATGACCCAGGATGATTGCCCTGCTCAGGGGTGCAGAGTGTGAAGCTTACTGGTGAGTGCTGACGTTTTACTGTGGATGTTTAATCTATTTTACTGTTTGTCCGCCCGTTGATGGGGATGGGAACGTGGGAGTTTTTCATTTGTACCGAGTGCTTGTCTTGCTGCAGACCTAACCGCTTGAAACAGACCATAAACATGTATTCAGGAAGAGGTTATTAAAGGCATTGGCCTTAGTTGATCTGGGCGGTATATAAACACCAAGGTTGGTGCGCCCTTAAGCCCCAATAATCAATCAATCAAGCACCCTTGTAGATACACAATTATACAAGGAAAAAACATTCAAGCGAAGTAAAGGCTGGGTTTGTGTGAGAGTTGTTCCAATGCGCGTGGCAATCCTTCGCCAAATGCCGGTATACTTAGCGGTGGAAATGGTGTCAGTATCCAATTGTATCTAAAAGCTACGATTTTTTTGTGTGCGGGATAGGTGGAAGTTGTATTTCTGGAATGCTTTGATATGCGACTCCGTAGTAGCTAGACAGCAGCAGCCGATTCCGCCGTATGTATTAGTGCCTGGGGTGGTTGCAGAACCTCCACAAGTGCTGTGCAACGGCATGTTCTGCCTGCCGTGATTCAGCGGCTCCCTGTGAGTGAAGTGCCGCCAAAACATCGGGTGCTTATCAAATAAAGCAGTAAAGCGAGTGGTGTTTAGCAAAGTCGCGGAAACTGTTATCTCAGTCCGTTGAACCCCGCGAATGCTATGGCGGAAGCGCGTGAAGCGTTTTTGTGCACTCCTCATTGTTCTCGTTCTCAACGGGCGATATGCCGAGATTATAACTTAGTAGATATTCCAAGCTTAGATAAGTTTTGTTGTTGGTTCTTCTTTTGTTTTAGGGCAAATATGTTTTAGTTCTCAGAAGTATCTACTCGAAATAAAAAATTAATACGGTAAGAGCTGGAAAATTATAATCTGTAAGTTTCACTGTAACCCACATAACTTCACTAGACCCCTGGTTCTGGTTAAAACTCATTGGAGGTGCCGGGGTTTGAACCCGGGGCCTCTCACATGCAAAGCGAGCGCCCTACCACTGAGCTAAAACATTACTGTGTTTTTCACATCCTAAGTCCTCGTTTGGTACCCAACCTCCAGTTTTCGAATGCGTTTAGTACCTACTTACTTTCGCCACGTATTTCATGGAGTACCTACTTGATGCATATTATTCATGTCCTCAGTTATGATAGTTGTTTGAAAGTGAAGTGGATCAAAGTGATATTCGAGCAATTTGCACAGTGCGACTGAAATACTTAAATATGGGTAAGCAGGATAGTCGAAAAGTCCTCGTACGGTGCCTCCCCTCCCTCCACTTTGCTCGTCTCCAGGATTTGTTGTCGGTCACTGGCCAGTTTGCTATGCTCCTGAATTGGCTGGAAGTATTGCATTGAAAAGCTTGATGCATTTTCCGGCCGATTTCTAACTGAATCTGCTTGCTCGAGATGAAGAAGCCTTCATGGTGTTTCGTTAGTGTTTTCCCGGGTGTTGTAGGGAAAATATTGTATTGATTTTTGCCTGTTTTTTAATCGGTCGATGTTGATTTTCCCGCCAGTTCTATTATTTTCCTCGTGCCCACGGTATCTGAATTTATATCATAGAAATTTCACTCTATTTTTCGTTGAGCACGATAACTTTTTGATGTTCACTTTTAGTAATGAGCTTTGCATATTCTCATTCAATTCCCCAGACACACACGTCAAATCAGAGGAAGCTACATGGTTTTATACCGTATTCTTGTTCCGGTGACCTTTGTAGTGTTTGTTGTATTTGCTCATCTTCAATGTTTGTGTCTGATGCGGTAAGGTGTGAACGAAGCAAAATTTCAAGCATTCCACTTCTGTTGTTTTTAAAAATGAACCTCAAATTATAAGGCAACGCAAAGCATGCAACTTCGAACAAATTTTCCATGTCCCCATTGCCCATGCTAGGAGCTTTGGACCTTGTCTCCTATTATATGATCACCCATATCTATAAGCCATCGGCAAAGTCATATCGATCGGACTGTCACACGCCCATCATTTTCGAGTAGACGCAGCCACGTGGCTTGGATGTGATGTCGTCATGCCCGGGTCCTGGCATCTGCTCAGTGTCTGTCTGTAGGGTCAAAGTCGCTTCGATCCTCTCCGTTCTCTCGTTATATTACTTGACAGATCAAGATGATTCTGAACTTTTTTGCATGAGGGCTTTAGTGGTCAGAGCAGAACTATCTTGAAAATTGTTCTATTTGATAATCGTCGATTAATTTGGTCTCTGATATATGAATTATATAACAATTGACGTCTAACGCTTAACGTGCCTGAGCTCAGGACCCCGTTTTGGTGCGTATTGTTTTCACATGCAAATACAGCCCGGTTATATGGCAGCTGAATATCGCATGACGCTAATCGCTTGTTTTGACTGTCGTTTGTAGGCAAGGCGGTGGACTGCGCTCTGCTCCGCATCCACCTGCACGTTGTAGCACTCGCACCGATACTTGCCGAGCCCGTGGGCTATGATGCGCTGCGTGACAACTTTGGCGCTCTGCGCCACCCTGGCGGTCACTGCCCACAACAACACTCTGCAACTGGTGCAGGTTCTATTCCGCCACGGCGCCCGCACCCCGGTCATCGCCTGCCCTACCGATCCCAACTCGGAGGCATTCATCACCCAAGGTCTGGGACAACTCACCAACGAGGGCAAGAGAATGCAGTTTGAACTGGGACAGTTTCTACGGGGTTGGTACACTGGTTTTCTCAAGGAGCAGTACCACCGTAATTACACGCATGTGAGGTCATCTGACGTGGACCGGACCCTGCAGTCAGCGCAAGCCAACCTTGCCGGACTGTACCCACCTAAGGGAGCCAACCAGTGGAACCCCGACCTAGCCTGGCAGCCGATTCCCGTGCATACTCTGCCAGAGTCGGAAGACCGTGAATTGAGCTTCCTATATTCCTGTGACAGATTCAAGCAGGAGTTTAAGCGCGTACTTAAAACAGATGAGCTCCGACGGCGAGACGCCAAGAACAAAGCTCTGTACGATTACCTCTCGGGCAAGTGTGGCGTTGCCGTGCGCGACTTCCTTACGCTGTCCTTCATGTACGACCTCTTCCTGGTGGAGAGCCGCACCAATCGCACCCTGCCTGCATGGGCCACGGCCAAGCTGGCGCCTTATAACAAACCTGTCTACCCTAACCTGCTGGAGCCGGAGAACGCACTGACGTTTGAGCTGCTCAGCTGGGATGACCAGTTGAAACGCCTGGGCGGTGGCATCCTTCTCAAGTCGATGACCGATACGCTGCAGGAGAAGGTGGACGGAGTTCTGCAGCCGGACAGCCGGCAGCTGATGATGTATTCGGGTCACGACTCGGACATCGCCGCGCTGCTCGGAACTCTCGGCGTTTACTCAGGAACTCCTCCCACACTTGCCAGCTGTGTGATTGTGGAACTGCACAAGGACACCTCTGGCGGCTTTTTCGTCAAGTTATTCTACCGCAACGACACGTCGGCTCCGCCCTACCCCCTGCGACTTCCCAAGTGCAACCTGAAGTGTCCGTGGGAGGCGTTCCGCGACCTGACGGCCTCGGTCCGACCCCTTGACGCCGTCAAAGAGTGCACGGTCCCATCTGGCACTCCAAACCATATGCAGACGGTGGTGATGGCGCTGTCGACGGCGCTGGCTCTGCTGCTGGTGATCTGCCTGCTGGCAGCGGTGGCCTACGTTCGCTCCCGACGTCAGCAGCTGCCCTCCTACTCTCACTTTGGAGAGATTGCCACCTAACTGTGACGCCTGAGATGTACGGAGGACTGGGCCAAGTGCCAAGGTTACGGGGAAGAAGGAAGGAAGGTAGCAGGTGGGAGGGGAACAAAGGCATGGAGAGGGCTGCTGGTGTTGTTGGTAACTTGGCAGATGGGTTCGACCTCATTGCTGCCGCTAGCATACTTAAATGTAGGGCCCTTTGGCTGTTATTGGTATGCTTTTGCCCCTATGCATAATTCTGTTAACCTTATACTTGCCGACGTGTTGATATATGAGCGCGGTTCGGTTGGAAGTGAAAGCTCGAGAACATTTATATAGGGCGTTCATAATTATAGTTAACCAGGGTATAATTCGGGCATAAAAGCATGAGGAAGATGCCCGTAATGGGCCGTTACTTACAATGTAATCATATCTAAGGAACCCTACATAAGAACTGTGAGGATGCAAAGCTGAGTTTTTCTGAGGTGCAAGATGGTGTAGATCAGAGCTGTATCGTATAAGACTAAGATAGGACTCTAAAAAGCAGTGCTCTGCAGCGAATCACCCTGAAGCTCTCTGTCTCTCTCTCTCTCTCTCTCTCTCTCTCTCTCTCTCTCTCTCTCTCTCTCTCTCTCTTTCTCTCTTTTCTCTTTCTCTTTCTCTTTCTCTTTCTCTTTCTCTTTCTCTTTCTCTTTCTCTTTCTCTTTCTCGGTCTGTCTGTCTTACTTATATCGTGTCATTTTATGCGTGGACATTACCGAATCTTCAAAAGTGAACGTGGCAACGTTGTGTATGGAGTTTAGTGTAATGGTAAGCCATGGTAAATCAGCGGTGTACTTGTAGTGAGGGAGCCCCGGTTTTACCATCTCTGTTCTGTGCCGGTGATATGCGGCTGCTATCTAACGTGCTTCGGACAGCGAGACGCGTATTACAGACCGCCTGCGCTTGCTACTGCTCTTCCTACGCTACGAAGTTGACATGGTAAATATGTGCGTGCATGCGTGCGCGCGCGCGCGTGTGTGTGTGTGTGTGTGTGTGTGTGTGTGTGTGTGTGTGTGTGTGTGTGTGTGTGTGTGTGTGTGTGTGTGTGTGTGTGTGTGTGTGTGTGTGTGTGTGTGTGTGTGTGTGTGTGTGTGTGTGTGTGTGTGTGTGTGTGTGTGTGTGTGTGTGTGTGTGTGTGTGTGTGTGTGTGTGTGTGTGTGTGTGTGTGTGTGTGTGTGTGTGTGTGTGTGTGTGTGTGTGTGTGTGTGTGTGTGTGTGTGTGTGTGTGTGTGTGTGTGTGTGTGTGTGTGTGTGTGTGTGTGTGTGTGTGTGTGTGTGTGTGTGTGTGTGTGCGTGCGTGCGTGCGTGCGTGCGTGCGTGCGTGCGTGCGTGCGTGCGTGCGTGCGCGTGTGAGTGTGGGTGTGTGCACGCGAACGTGTGTGTGCGCGCGCGTGCGCGTGTATGTTCTATGTATATGTCTTTTGCAGCTACTACCCAAAGCGCGCAAGAGGAAGGGAAGTGTCTAGCGCTGGGCTAAGGTCGGAGTACTCACTTTCGCTATCTAGTTTCTTCACTGGGTGCCCTTCAGGTCTGTCACCCCAATAGACACGACTGAGACGCCTCACGTGGAAAGGATCACAATTGTCTTCAATTTTGTGCGGAGCCCATGCTTCTTGAATGCCAGTATTCTGTCTGTAGTATTATCTCCGTATTAGCTGTCTCGTCAGCTCTTGTGTCCCCATTCTACTGCACCTGAATAAACCAGGGGATAAGTACACTGCACATATAGGCCTTTGTGCTTTCTGGTATTCGTGAAGTCTTATTGTGGTGGATAAATGTGTGGACCGCATAGTCTCATCCAAGTTGAAAACCTTCACGATTCGCACAGTACGGGACTGCCAAATGCAGGGACCTTTCGCTTTAACTGCGCATGGGTAGGTTCATTTGAACACAAATGTTAATTTGTCAGTGGGGGAAAAACACAGATAAATTCATTGGCCAGACAATGTTTTCGTGAAATTTGTGCCGAGATTGGTGCAAAGCCCCAGAGGGCTTACCTCATGGCACCGCTCTAAGGAGCATTTGGGCATTACAGGGTAAGTAAACACACATACACTCCAAGGAAAAATAAACCAAACGAACATTCGTGGCACTTTCTGACCACAGTTCCTGCCCGAACCAAGGCGCATCACCGACTGCGTTCTGTGGGCGGGAACCCATCGGACGCACCCACCACCTGGCCGGCGCCCGCCACCGAGCCAGCCGGCACCCCGCTACCGCTGCGAAGGTCTCAAAAGAACCTTCTTGTTTTTATCACAAATTTGTGTGATGTTCCGGCCACCTCTCGTCCACTGCCCACGTCGGTGCCAGTTCCTAATGGGTCATTCCAATATAAATCGACCAAGGTATAAAACCCTACTATTTTTGATTTCCTCCAAAATTGGTATATGGGGACTCACAAGGGCATAGAATCCACCCATGGTACCCCAAAAAATTGTTTATAAATTGGTTTGAGAGAAATGGCCTCCGGCAATTTCTGAAGGTCATTATACAGGCATTGATTAGAATGCTCATAGCTCCAAAAGTTTTAAAGTGATTTCTGAAAATTTTGTAGTTTTAGGATGTAAATTCTACGGGAAACATTTTGGCTATCTTCAATTTTGAAATTTAACCAAAAAAAGTTTGGTGACCTCATGACCTAGTTTTACAACGGTGGCCTTGACCCGTAGTATAGTGAAATAAAAAATTCTCTTGAAAGTTTTTGACATATGGCAGTAGTCTTTCATATCAAATAAAGAAAAATGGCTTTCGAAATGCATATACTACTTTTAGCTTCCTATATATAACACTAGGTGTCACCGTGGAGCTATGCTATCGTAACTCATGTTCTAATTGACTTGCAACTTTAAAATTAAAAAAAAACATTTGAAGAATCAAAATCAAGCAGTCAACCTAGAATTGAAGCA
The DNA here is from genome assembly GCA_034440635.1 of Lepas anatifera. Lineage (NCBI taxonomy): Eukaryota > Metazoa > Arthropoda > Thecostraca > Lepadidae > Lepas > Lepas anatifera. Next base: position 26,528 of record JAOTON010000329.1, read on the forward strand.
TTTTAATACAAGCACAGGAATAGGGGGTTACCCTCCCCTATTTTGAATTCACATTATTGCCCCTTTGGGAATGAACTTGGCTGTTGTAAATGTCATGTATGGTTGTTTGGATCATTGTACATCTTTCGAAAATAAATGTGTTCCCGTCACATTGAATCACCGAACTGTGATGTCATTTCCAGAAGCATTTAACCCGCGCCCCACCGGGGGGTCCGGCGCCACCTTCGCCCCACTGGGGACCATCAATGCCCCCTAACTCCGAAAATATGGAAGTTAGCGCAAAGCTGCAAAAGACATTAGAAAGCTCATGTGAATTCAGTAAGATTTTACTAACACGTTTAAGTGCTCAGGTGACCCTGACCTATGTCGAGGTCAGGTCATTTGGACTATTTGACCTAGCAAGCTCATATTATGCATCATTTGATTTGCCGCGATTAGAGGAATCCAATGATGCATAAAGATTTTCTCTAGCTCCCCTGAGGGCAGATCTAGAGAGGGAAACGTACACTGCTCTGTTGTAAGCCTATGGAGCATTCTTTGACCTATGCTGACCTCAATATTGACCTGACATAAAAATTCCTCGTATAAATTTTCTTCGTCTTGTCAAGAGCTTTCGAACACCACCCATAATTTTCCTTTACCTTTCGTGGGGAACGAGAAACGGAGGGGGCGAAAAACGCCCCCCTGCGGGGCGCGTCATGCAAGGGACCCCAGCGGGGCGCGTGTTAATTTTACTGTTGCTTCCCCTCCCCAGCTTTACATAATGGTGCATCGCAGCCGGGAAGCCACCTTTAAAGCTTTTGGGCTGGTGAGAACCTTTTGAGAGTGTTTTAGGGAGTCTTGCTGAACGGAACGTTCATTTTAGGGAGCCGCGCGCTGCGGCAGGGACCGTCTGGGGGGTAGAATCCTCGGTGTCAGTCTTTGGTGCAGTGTTGCGTCTCGGTGAGGCAGGTCGCTACACCTGTCTGTCGTTGTCTGTCGTAGTGGTTCGGGTTGCTTGACCGGTCTGTCGTGGTCGGTTATTGTGGTTGTTCCTTGCTTGACCTGTCTGTCCTGGTCTGTCAGTGTAGTAGTTCGGGTCGCTTGACCTCTCTGTCGTGGTCTGTCATTGTAGTTGTTATGGTCGCTGGACCTGTCTGTCGTGGTCGGCTATTGTGGTTGTTCGGGTCGCTTGACCTGTCTGCCGTGGTCTGTCATTGTATGTTCGAGTCTCTTCACCTGTCTGTCGTGGTCTGTCGGGTTGGTGCCCTGTCTGGGCTCCTCGGAGATGTGGATGCCCTGTCTGTGCGCCTCGGAGATGTGAGGAGGCGTGGCGTGGCAAGCCTGGCCTGGAGAGGGGTCATTTCGTGGTGCCCTTTGGACGGGTGACAGTGCTGTGCGGGATGGAGGCACAGAGGGAGACTTGGCGTGGCAAGCCTGGTTTGTGAGGGGAATTTGGTGGTGTCCTTTGGCCGAGTGGCCATGTTGTCCGGGATGGAGGCACAGTAGGAGACAGGGAGACAGAGTGGGTCTCAGTCTGGTGGGTGCCCCGTCCGTAATCTTCGGCGATGTGAGGAGGCTTGGCGTGGCAAGCCTGGTATGTGAGGGGCATTTGGTGGTGCCCTTTGGCCGAGTGGCCATGCAGCTGGGATGGAATTCACAGAGGGAGTCTTGGCGTGGCAAACCTGGTTGTGAGGGGCTTTGGCATGGCAAGCCTGGTCTGTGGGAGGACAATTCGTCGTGCGCTTTGGCAAGGTGGCAGTGCTGTCCGGGGAGGAGGCAGAGACAGGGAGACAGAGTGAGTCTCTGTTCGGTTGGTGCCCGGCCTGTCGTGGTCTGTAATTTTTTGGTGTCGCTTGACCTGTCTGTCGGGATCTGTGATCTGTTATTGGAGTGGTCTACGCCGCCAAAATACGATTTTCATTGTCATCTGTCCGGTCTGATTTGAGTTCTCATAATTTTGTGGGACTGTTGGCCAGGGATCCACATATAATGAGTCTCCCTACCTGAATGCAAAACGGTTGAAAAATTTGAGTCGGTAGATTAATTTTGTCACAGGCACGAAATTGGCTGGGTGAGAATACGGAGTGCGGCCAGATTATTACTGAAAATCGTGTTGAAGGAGCGTTTCATGTGCATGTCCTGTGCTGGGACACCCGTGTGCGGAAGGGTCTTTGGTTCGGGCTCGATTGTGAGAGGTCATGGGCGGAGCCATTGAGGCCAAGCACTCCGCGTCGTCCGTGAGCACACAGTGGTATGTCACAGCGTGTGTGTCGCGCCGTTACCTACCGGTCAAGTGTTCCGCGAGTCACTAACCTCTGGATACGAGAGAGAGAGAGAGAGAGAGAGCGAGAGAGAGAGAGAGAGAGAGAGAGAGAGAGAGAGAGAGAGAGAAGCCCAAAACTATTTTTCAATCCATGAACCGTAAAAATATTTCGGAACGTCTAAACAATGATATCCATTTATTTGACCTGGGTTGCCGTGTGGTTGTCTAAAGGGAAATAATATAGCTTGAGGTGAAGTCTTTTCGGTTTCCAATCAGTAACACCCCTATGCCCTAGGCTGGCAGTTAGTTTATGTCAATTCCCGTTAAGGTAAAAGGAGGTTCACACCTTTGGAAAGTGTTTTGTTCGATCAAAGGGCTAGATTTTCCTTTTTAAAAATTAGTGCTCCATTGGCACTGGAAATTTCTTTTGAATGAAGTCATTCTTGGTCTGATGGTACAATTAAGCGACCCTCCGGTTCAAATTTACAAATGAATTCGCAAGAAAACACGGCAGAGATATTAAATATTATGAGAGCAAATATCAGACGACTCAGATAACAGAAAAAACTGAAATTAACTATGAACGTGAGTATGTAAGCGTCTTATAATTGGTGGATCCACCTCGTCATGTCCGAAATGCTGTCCAAGGTGGTGTACCTTAAGAAATGACACCATAAAACCGAATTGCGAAGTAATACGCGGTTCAAATAGTATTGTAGATTTATGAGGTGTAACAAAAAGACAAGATCAAAAGAGCTACGTAACAATCTAGATACAAACGAGGCGGTCTGCTCGTTCCGGACATAATTACTAAACCGAAATGCCTAAAGGTCATGTAGATGAATGATTTTTGAAAATCTGAGTGCATCGCAAAATAAAGGCATAGTGAAGAACAGTCTGGCATTTAATGCCATCTGTTTTCCACTGAAAGGGAAATGGGAAACGTTGAAGAAAACGATATAGGCACTTATGGCTCGAAATTGGTTTGATATGGAAATAAATTCTCGAATTCTGAATCAAGTTCAATGGAGACCGTAACCGCCCGCCAGCTATCCCGCCTCGCCAGTAATTGCGCTCAAGCAATTGCGCTCAGCAAGGCAGAAGTAAATGCCGAAAAGGGGGATAGGTCTGTCCTATCTAGTCTGAAACAATAGATAATATATTTGGGCTCTGGCACTAGGATAAAATCCTCGGTACGCAGTCACGGCGTTACGTACAGGCTCTAATCACAAACATTTATCACCCTGCCGGCCTCATCAATCCATATTCACGCACACACCCTCACGAGTAACAGGGCTTTCAATTCCTTCCAAGTTTAAAAAAAATTCTTTATGATTCGTCGTTTGGGGCAGAGTATGTTTTCCGTTTTATATTGTTTTCCGAAAGGAAGAGAATGGTTTCCGTTCGGGAACTCATCTCATGCAAATGTATTTCCTTGCAGTAAGGTACCTATGTAGAATTGTATGTGGCAGGGATTGCCATTTCGCCAATTTATACGGTGATAGGGCAGTGCATAAACACGTTTCCATTGTAGGAATTGCATCCCTCCCCTGCCCATCGTAGCTATGCTGAAGGCGTTTGTTTGGGGTAAAGCACCTAAGTAGAATTGATTACCTTTAATTTCCTGTTATCCGATCTCCACCCAGCTTTAACGCAAATGCAGATGCAGGCTCCGTAAGGGGTCTATCTCAGTTGTCAAATCAGCCCGCAGGGCTGGATAGTACATTTGAGCCTCTGTTTAGCATCACGTGCTCTTGTTCAACATCGATAGCTGTTCTGATTCCAAGCCCAAGCCCGCATGATTTGGGTGAGAAATGCGCGTCGTTGGCCCGAGTGCTCGGGATAATCGGTCAAATCACGGTTCGCGGTTGGCAACTTTCACTAGGTTTAGACGCACCAGGAAATTGGACATCCGACGTGAGAAACCTGTCCTGCTCCGGGGCATGGGATTGGGATAACCTGAGGTCGCCGAACCACGGGCCGGTCTAATTTCGTCTATGGCGGGGAGCTTTTATCTATTCTCAATCACGGTGGGCTCGCCCGCCGGATGGTGCCGTCACGGCCACACGATCAGGGGCGTAGGAACGGTTTGGAAAGTGGGGGGCCAACCTCAGAGGGGGCCCACCCCAAGGGGGGGCCCAGTCCAACGGGGCCCATAATTCTGAACAATTTTTGATAGCTCGTTTGGTTTTAATAATGCACGCATGCACACTAGGCTGCCAATATATGAACAATTGAGAAATTAAATTTAGACCTATGATTTCGAGGTTACCTATTAGGATGTAATAAATAATAGTAAAAAGCCAAAAAATATTTTTGGCTTTTAATCCATATATTTTTCAAATAAGAAATATATTTTTAAGCTCTTTTGGAGGATTTCAATAATTTCTTACCACGAACACTTTTTTACATTTACAGATGTTTAGGCCCTTTTCATCATATTTACAAAATTAAAAACTGTTTAGAAAACTACAAACAATGCTTTGGTATCAAATAGCCTTATTTCGCTATGCCTAATCAACTTGTACCTATTTACTCATTTAATGACAAAAACGGGAACATTTATTTAGGTTATTACGGACCCCTTCTTTTACATCATAAGGGATTAATTTAGATAAAGGTTGATCACAATAAATCCGCATTTACGGACAAAAGTTCGTATGGCTAAAGTACGTATAGATAAACTTCGTACGCAAAAGTTCGTAAGCAAATTATGTACGTAGGGTATAAAACTCGTATGCCAAAAGTACGTCCGCAAAAGTACGTACGCCAAAGTTCGTAAGCAAATTTACGTAGGGTATAAAACCCGTATGCCAAAAGTACGTATGCAAAACTACACATTCCTGTCATGATACCATAAAACTTCTTCCCGTATGATCACGACAGTTGTGTCCTCACCGTTAGAAATTTAACGAACTCTGAAATTACCATCCTTTTGGTGGTTTACTCCGTGAAAGTGTCGTATTCCGTTGACCATATGAGCCCTTTGAAACAGATTTTTAGTTCAGATTCTGTTTTTATGCATCATCTTTGGAAAGAAAGAAGCCTGTGATATTTAGATTCCGTTGGTATTAAAACTCAGAAATTTTATCTGGCAAGATAATTCGACCGAACTGGGGAAAGGCCAGACTCGCGTAGGCTGTTGCTCTTGTGTGCCACCAATGTCATCGTACGATGTAGTAGAGATTGGCGCTTGCGAGCTGGATTGGTCACCAGAGGTCTGCATGGAATGGGAATGGAACGCAGTGGGATAGGATTTTGCAGAAATGGAACAGAATGGGACGAAATTTCCCAGGGCTCATTAGGAACCTGGTGGAACGGATCAAAATTTCGGCCAGATTTCAAGGAAAATGATGGAATGAGATGGAATGGGACGAACTTTATTGAGTTTTTAGGGATGGAATGGATTGGAACAGAAAAAACTGAAGAGAACGGGATGGAGGCTGAAAAAGCGTCTCATGCAGACCTCAGTTCATCTATGCATCTGTTCTTCTGTGTCCCCTGCCGATAACCCTATATTCATATTATTTAACCTTCGCCCGGGTGGGGGTCTTTTTAGACCCCCTCGGGTCTTTCGAAGCGACCAAAAAACGGCGGCGCGCAGCGCCGCCAAACTTAGTCTAGCTATTTCTTCATCATTTTTACATCTTGCCTGAAAATTTTGGCTCAAGGTCATATCAGGTCAGGTCACCAGGCCAGAAAAAGACCTCATCTAAAAAAATGCTAAGAACTGCATAACTAAAAGGAGGGCTAATCGGTCAAGTTTAAACTCATACCACATATTGGCCTCAACAGGAGCTACAAGATATGTTCCGGGAATTTTGACATTGGTGACCTAAGGTCATGTGCAGAGCATGACTTCCCCATTGTAAATGCATGGGGAAAATCACGAAATGATCTTTTCTCAGGAAGTATGGATGGAATCAACTTCAAACATTGGCTACGACTTGCTCTTATTCCATTTCTGAAGTTGATGCCAAAAATTTTGACTTGTGACCTTTGAAAGGTCACGTTATGTCAAATAAACATTTCTGGTGTTTTACTTTATAAATTTTGAATAAACAAAGATAGAACTTTTATTTTGTCACCAAAGTGTTTGTTAAGTCACTGCAAGTCAAATGATATACACCATGACTATACCAGGTCAAGTTGGGTCAGACCGTTGACCTGGGTCAGGTTAAAATTTCAAATTTGACCTGGCATAGCAATATTATATATCATTCGATTTGTATTGACGAGACGATTCCAGTGGTGCACCAACTATGGCTGTATCTTGCTTGGTTTGGAAGTTATTAGCGAAAAAGGAAACGCCCCTATGCATAGGTGGACATAGACATTCCCAAGAACATTCCCAAAATTCAGTGACCTGTAGCTCCCTAGGCTTTGACCTGACTCGAAATTCATTGCCACTGTGATGAAAGAGCAACTCAAAAGCTTTCGAATGGTGTCAGAAAAGTATTTTTAGCTGTCATAGTTTCGGAGATATATGAGGTTTTCTTAGTACACCTCATATTAACGATTTGAACTTATTTTGACCTCTGGTGACCTTGATATTGACCTGACGAGAATAATGACGCAAGTATTTTCGATATCATTTTTAAAGAGTCTTCGATTGCCGTTCTGTGCTTTCAACTAGCTCTCTTAGTTTTTGAGATCGTGGGGGTCTTTTTAGCCCCCCCACCAGGGCGAAAGTGGCTCGTACCCGCCACCGGGGCAAGGGTTAAAGAAAATCAGAGACAAGGGTGTAAGGCCTGTGCTGAAATGTCGTGAAATGCCCCCCGCTACGTACTTTAACCCGTACGAACTTTTTCTTTACGAAGTTCTTACATTACGAACATTTTAGCCATTCGTACTTTAACCCGTACGAACTTTTTCCATACGAACTTTCTTCATTACGAACATTTTACCCCTTCGGACTTTAACCCATACGAACTTTTTACATTACGAACATTTTACCCATACGTACTTTAACCCGCATGAACTTTTTTCATATGAACTTTTTCCATTACGATTATTATATTATACACGTGCATACTTATCTCCAGGTACTTAAGCCATACGTGCTTCTGCGTACGTACTTTAGGCATCCGAACTTTTCCTTACGTACTTTGGTCCGCAACCCTAAATCTTCCTAGCTATATTTTGATGCCTAAGATGCAGAGTTCCAGTATGACAGCAAGTGCAATGTACTTGATGGCCAGCTTTGTGATGCCGAGGAGGTCTGGGCATGGTATTATAGTGATTAGCAACCTTGCTTTCCACGCGGCCGACTCGGGTTTACGGCCCGGTAGATTCCTTGAGCAAGGAACAATTTGACTCCCAAGAAACCCCTCCAACAGGGAAAGAGCGACGCCATATAACCCTGGTAGTTGGTGTGTCGATAAGCCCCAAAAATTATTGTTATTGTGCCGAGGAGGTCCATTTTTGATCCTGAACACCAGTTCGATGTGCTATACCCTTTGGCAGATGAATCCATCCCTCCTCTCAGCATTGCAGACTGAACTGGCTCCAGCTGTCACTTCTTTACAGCTCTCTCTTTGGCCTATGTGTGGGCGGCAGGGGAAGTACTCTACCTTCATGTGCTTCCCCATGAACTCTAGCGACTTGAACTTGGTCAAGCTGCGGGCCATGATAAACTCGGTGGTGGCCTCCCGGTCGATTATAGTATTGAGGGCAGACGCCTGTGTGTTTAGGCAGGGCATGATCCGCAGCCCGAGGGAGGTGTTCTCCTTCTGGAGATAATCTTGACAAAGACGAACTTCCTCCTCCTCGCTGAAGAGCAATGCCATCAGGATCGCCTCGGTGTGAACGAACATTGCAAAGAAGCACACGGCGGGCATGGCATTCAACTGCACCACCTTGGGCTGGGTACGAAGGCAGGAGAGCTCGAACATGACTTTCCGAGGCCTGTCCAGCCAGGCTTTGCTGGTCTACAGCGTGGCCAGTAGGGAAAGGAAGGCTCGATAATGATAACGATGATATCCTACCAAGTTCCAATTACCCTACTGACTCCAGATGAACGTTATCAACATTTTGGTAGACGGTCCCAGAAACGTCCTATCCTAGCTCTCATACCTCGGGATCCAGCCCTAAATGGTGCAATTGACTGTCATTCCGACCGTGTGCTCCTCTGAATGGTTTGCTCACTCCGAGGAGATCCTGATGAACATGGCATGTTCTGCAGTGAGGCGGAGGAGAGGAGGACCACCTTCCACAAGATCATCTCCATCAGAGGGGAGCAGGAGGTGGGGAACACCTCTCTCAGGCTGCGGACCCTGCCTTACGTCGACATACAGATGACCACTCTCAAAAATATAATTGACTGGGATGGGGTCACCGAGCCTATCATCATCTGCAGCGTGATCAAATCAAAGTTCTCAGGGTTCATGGCGAAGCCCATGGAGGTGGAGCACTTCGTCTGCCACACGCAGGCCATGGCTGCAGCTGTCACGTCTGTAAAGCAAATGACAGCTGGTCTGCCATGCTGGAAGAGGAATGGTTTTATCAGGCGATGGGCCCAGCACACCAAACTGATGCTCAGGATCAATAGCAAGCAGGACCAGACCCCGTTCAAGTTGTTTGGCAGCATTACGTCATCATGGCTGGAGAGGCACTACAGTTACTATGCAGGGCATTGGAGAAATGGCACTTTTTCGAAGCTCTAAAAACCTATTTTAGAACTGTATCAACAAAACTTATATGGTTGAACAGAAAGCTAAAAGATTTTTATTTGTGAAACCATCAGACGTTTTGCAAAAACTCCAGTGAAGAATATTATTTTTACAAATTTTCCAGAGCATGTCATAATAAGGACAGGTTCAGCACTAACAGCTGTTTGCAGTAAGACTAATCTCGATTTTGATTGGCTGTTGATTTCTGACCTTTGATTGGCTGTTGGTGGCACCTGCAGCAGAAGACAATAAACACCAGTGATCTCTTGAGCGAAGGTTAACTTATTTCTCTCGGCTATTAAGTAGGCCTGAGTTGATCAAATAAATGCATACCCATTCAACAAATTCTTTTAAGCGTTATGATTTTTTCATTAGATTTACGTAAAATATGCTGCTCGCCGTTGAGATCAAGGTTACTGTCTAATGGGTGAAACAAGTTGATTTCGATTTATACTAGATTGCTGCCAAATACGCCGAAACTTGGTATGTTCCAGCTGATCCTTCCAAAAACTTAGTCGAATCTCCTAGAACTTAGTAGGAAAGGGCGGTGACGTCATCATGGGAGGACTATATGTAGTAGGAAACTTGGTTGTACCCGTAGTTAAAGTACCCTGAGCAGGACCTCCTCGGCATCACAAAGGTGATGATCAAATAGATGGAACTTGCAATCAATCTCAAACTCTATTTCAGGCCTTGAAAGACAGCAAGACTTACCGTGACCATCCTTTCCCTGAATCAATTCCTGCTGCTGTAAAGGAGTCCGTAATGACCTAAATAGCTCGTCTCGTTTTTGTCATGAAATAGGTGATTCAAAGCTATCTAGGCATAGAGAAGCGTGGTCGTTTGATATCAGGACACTGCCTGTGCTTTTCTAAATATTGTTTTGTAAATGTGATAAAAAAGCCGAAACATCTGCAAATAGAAAGAGCAATGCTCTTGGTGAAAGTTGTTTGAATGCCCCCAGAAAACCTAGAAATGCATGTTTCAGTCGAAAACGGGATAGGTAAGAAGACCTAGACTATTGTTGGCTTTGATTATTTTTATTTAGACCATAATAGAACTGGAAATCGTGGGAAAAAATCTCATTTTTCATTTTTCCATATATTGACGCAACCTAATACACACCGGCTTGCACCAGGTATTTCCATACATGACTTCTTACGCTATTTCACGCTTTTTCCTTTCATTGGATAGTTCCGTGTTGTTGTTTTTTTTCACTTCGTAGTAGAAGACGGCCAGTCTCGTCACGCCTTTCGATGGCTCAGGGACGACTGTTGCTCGGCATTTGGTGCGGGGTGCGTGTCCAACGCATGCTTTGTGTTGGGATTGATTTGAGATGGAGTTTGATTAGGTCCAGTTTTCGGGGCTCATTTGGAAACACTCGGGTAGTAGGTCCCTTGGCTTTTTCACGAAGCGCTCCTCCTCGGGGGGCTTGCACGCGGTGTGCTACGGAACTGGAACTTTCCCAGACAAGCTTTTGGGCCCGTTTGGGTTTCTTGTTCTATATTACAGTTGCTGATATTTGCATATTTGTTGCAGGGGCCACCACAAAGGGATATCCCATATAGGGTATCTCCCTGACCCCGGTTCCTATGCCTATGCCGCCCAGGGGCCGCCAAATTATCTTGGAGGGCCCCAAGGTCCAGACGATGGCTCAGGAACCCAGATCAGTCAGTTCAGGGGGCCCTGACCAGTGCATTGGCCTCGGGACCAGCTTATCAAGGGACCCCACATAAGCACAGTGCCCCTAGAAGCTCAGCACAGGGGAGCCCCAGATTCGCACCGGGTGCCAGATTAACATAGGGGCCCGGTTCAGCTCAGAGGTCCCCAGGTCGACTTAGGAAGGGTCTGAAACCAGCTCAATGGGCTTGTTTAAGCTCACGGATCCCAGCTTAGCTCAGGGACGCTAGAACAGTTCAGGGGCCACAGACGAGCTCAGGGCCCTTATTCAGCACAGGGTGCCCCGGATTAGCTTTGGAGGCCCAGCTCAGCTCAGGGGCCCCCAGATCGGTTGATATAGGGTCCCATCTCATACCAGATCAGGGGGCTCTATTCAAGCTCACGGCCCCCAGCTTAGCCCAGGGACCCTAGAAGAGTTCAGGGGCCCCATAACAGCTCAGAGGCCCCAGTTAAGCACAGGGGTACCAAGATAGGCTTAGGGCCCCAGCCCAGCTTAGGGGGCCGAGGGTGGCTTATGTAGGGTCTCAGAACAGCTCAAGAGGCCTTTCAAGCTCATGGCCCTGAGCTCAGCCCAGGGGCCCTAGACCAGTTCAGGGACCGCTCAGTTAAGCACAGGGGTGCCCAGACTAGCTTAAGGCCTAGACTAGCTGTGGGGGCCCAGCTCAGCTCAGGGGCCCCCAGATCGGCTGATATAGGGTCTCGTCTCATACCAGCTCAAGGGGCTCCATTCAAGCTCACGGCCCCCAGCTTAGCCCAGGGAGCCTAGAAGAGTTCAGGGGCCCCCATACCAGATCAGAGGCCCCAGTTAAGCACAGGGGTACCCAGATTAGTTTAGGACCCAGCTCAGCTTAGGGGGCCCAGGGTGGCTGATATAGAGTCTCAGAACATCTCAATGGGCCCATTCAAGCTCACGGCCGCCAGGTCAGTAGCTATAAAGCCTTATAGGGGGTCCCAGACCATTTCAGGGACCCTCAGTTCAACACAGGGGCCATATTAGCTCTGATGACTAGGTTAGCTTAAGGGCCCGGATCAGCTCAGGGGCCCCTTGTCGGCATATATAGGGTTTCAGAACAGTTCAGGGTTCCAATTAAAGCCTACAACCCCAAGTTCAGGTCAGGGCCCTTTTACTGTGCAGGGGCCCCAGATAAGTTTAGGGCCTCCCATGCAGCACAGGGGACCCAGATTAGCTCAGGGGACAAGATTAACTTTTCGGTCCTAGCTCAGTTCAGGGGCCCCCAGGTCGGCGGATATAGGGTCTGGCCAACTCAAGGGGCCCCGTTCAAGGTCACGGCTGCTAGCTCAGGTTAGGGATCCTAGAACAGTTCATGTTGCCCAAACCATCTCAGTGGCTCTCAGTTCAGCTCAAGAGGCACAGATTAGCTCGTATGGCATCAGAGGCCAGTTCAGGGGCCCGAACAGCTCATGGGACCTTAAAATCGACTCATAGGGCCTCAGCTTAGTTTGGAGGCACAGGTAAGTTTAAGGGGTTTCTGGGGCTAGCTTTCGGACCAGTTAGAATGTCTTGCTTGATATTACAGTTGTTGATATTCTTATCTCCGTTGCGAGGGGCCCGACACAGAAAAGTGGGGGGGCAGTGCCCCCCCCGGTTCCTACGCCAATGGACACGATCGTTAAAGGGATACACGAAAAAAATTATGGTGGTTTCTTGATGTTTGAAAAATCCTGATCATGAAACCAATAATCATTTTTGTATCTTCGACCAATTTTTTTAGGAGGCCACATCACAATTATTGAAATATTTATCAATAAGAGTATTAAACTCAGCAGTCCATCACTAGCCAGGGACAGTCTTTTCTCGTTGCCATGGCTTCTAGAATTTTGTTTTGATGTTTTTCATATAATGTATTTGTATTCAAAATGTATTTTTACACCTGTTTTAGTCATAAATTTTACAAATTTATTCTACAAGGAAGATTTGAAAAAAGTAATCCAACCTCTATCTACCGTCCGACCCGACCTAACCGGAGATGTGTTCGGCTGCAGGCGGACTGGCAGGTTTTCTGCAAAGCGCATGCGCAATATCGTATTTCATAGAATGCAGACGGCAGCCAGCCATAATATGCAGGATTACTCCTGCGCATCACAAAAGAGTTTGTAGGTTGCCAGCAGCCCAACACACCTCTGTCCAGGTTTTGCAAAACAAACCCAGACCGGGACCGCCGGCTGCGAAGCTGGGCAACCGCAGTCAGCTGATATCGATTGATGCAAATTGCCGTTGGCTCACTTCAAAACTAGAGGTGGGACTTTTTGGTCCCGCGGTCCCGGCGCCGGGACCAGGTCTAGTTCCGGCGGGACTAAAGCCGGGACCAAAGGCTAGATACCGGGACTGTGCCGGGACCAGAGCCAGTCTGGACCAAGCGAAATTCATGATACTGGTTTCCACATTTCGTCCAAAACTAAGACATGAGACAAAACATAACTAACTTTCCAGCACTTCATTGCCTCCCTTGATACAGTTTTCCAACTTTATAAGATGAGAGAAGTATCAATTCAACTAGATGAAGAGCAAGAATAATGTAGCACACACACGGTACAGCATAGGCGGATCCAGGATTGCCGATCAGGGGGGCACCTTCCCGGGGGGCGCCATCCGGACCAGGGGGCGCCACTTATGACCGGCAAAAGCTATCAGGTGGGCGCCAAATCCTATCGGCATTTCAGGGGGCGCCATCGACCTTTCAGGGGGGCGCCGAGGGTCGATCGGGGGGCACGTGCCCCCTTGCCCCCCTGGATCCGCCTATGCGGTACAGAACTCAGCTCTCACTAAGTTTCGTTCTTTGAAAACCACATTTTCAGATGCAATTCCTATTCCTTCACTTGACTACAAAGCAACTCAGTGATACAACCAACATACATCCCAAAAAATGGTGGGTACTGCGGTCAAAATCACTTTGAATTGAAGAAAAAAACGTTTTTTGCATATAGGTACTGGAAGGCATTAAAACAAAAGCTAGATTGAAAAGAGAATTCTGGAATTGATGATTGGAAATGACTGTCCTGTTCTCTAAAACCCTGGCCGTCCCTACCAACCCCACTGTTTCAATTGCCTTATTTCTCTCTCTCTCTCTCTCTCTCTCTCTCTCTCTCTCTCTCTCTCTCTCTCTCTCTCTCTAAAAAAAATGCTCAAAAATATTTTAGATTACGTCTGCGAGTTATGTCGTGAAAAAACGTGAATGGCTTCAATTTCTTCAACCACATTCAACTACCGCACCACGCTTCGTTGTTGGAGTCACGGTTCCTATAGATACGGTTCCGGACATGACAGCCAGCTGACTGCCTGGTTTGGCAGCATGTTGAGGATATGGTAGTATTTTGGAGGGTTCTGTTCAAGATTCCTTTAATTCTCGTAGCAAAAGGTAAAATGCTGTATTTTGATTGGTTCAGCGAAACGTTCGAAAGAGAATTCTGAAGGAATTAGCATGAAATTCATTGAGGCTTTTCATTGTTATAAAAGCATGTCAGGGACTAAAAACTGCACCCAGAAGATAGCCTGACCAATTTTGCATACTAAAAAATAAAAATGTTCCCTTAAGCACCACTTAAATTTTCCCACTGGCCTGCGCGGTAGTGGAGTGGTCAGCGTAGCTGACTTCCATTCAGCCGACCCGGGTTCAAGGCCCGGCGGCTTCCCTGAACAAGGAGCAAGCTGGCTCCCGAGAAACCCTTCCAACAGGGAAAGAGTTGGCGACGCCATATGACCCTGGCAGTTGGTGCGTCGATAAGCCCCAAAATTATTATTATTCCCACTGGCCCGTGCCCCAAACCCCTGCAAAATATTTTATACAGTAGGATGAGTGACCTGGAATCATGCACTGTCCAACACCAGTCTGTATTTGTAGAATTACAAAATGCCTTACCATACAATCTTACTATTGGCTCCGTCTATAGGTCCCCATCCTACCCTTCATCTATGTTCCTGGACTATATCGAAACTTCTCTGGAGAAAATTTGTAATGAATACAAAACATGCATATTAGCGGGAGACTTCAATATTGATTTACTCAAAACTGCAACTAGTGAACCCTCTGTTCTACTGACTCCATCTCTTGCAACTCATGGTTTTTTGCCATCTATATCAATTCCTACTCGTGTCAGCTCACAATCTAAATCTATAATTGACAATTGCTTCATTAATGATATTTCTTTAGTAAAATCATCATGAGTTGTTATGTCCGATATAAGTGATCACCTGCATATAAAATTAAATCTACACTCAAACATTAGACAACCAAACAACAAAAACTATCAACCACACCTTTCGTCTGACTTCAGAAACCTGCCTACCCTGAACGCAAGGCTTTCATCAAAACTTGAACATTTTTCATCTGTTAGGTACGCTCGCCTGTTTAAGTGGGTCCGGGGGAGCGCCAGTGGCCCCCTTCCAGCCGCGGGTTAAGTCCCGCAGATCCTCGTCCTGTCTGCCTGCGCCTAACCTCGTCTGGATTTATAACTGCAGCTCTGATGGGATCGAACGAACAGTCTGGTACGAATGCTGCATCTCTAAATGCGCGGTTAATGGAAGCTCTGTTTGTGAGCGAAATAGGTCGTGGTGTTTTGTACAATTAGTTTTGAGTTTCGGATATTGAATTGTGAAAACATATTTCGTAGCTATTGTGCTTCAGACTTGTATTCTTTTGAATAATAAGCGTATTTTGGATATAGATGTAGGTCACGTGACCTGTGGTTGTTGACTGATGGTCCCACAAGGGGGCGCTTTCTTTCGATCTGTGGTAGCGGCGGAGAGAGTGCCGCTCGTGGAAGCGTGTGTTTTTCCTGCCAGCAGAGCAGATGTAAGTACTGATTTTGAGGATATAATATCGCGACTTGATTGTGGAATTAGTGACACGAGATCTCCTTTTTGCTGGTCAGGCTTTAGTAACTTCGGGCAGGGTGTGATTGGCAGTAGCTATTTATGGCGCAGTGATATTCAACGTTCACGAAGGTGCTGGTAATTTGGTGGCATAATTATCACTCCAGCTTTCGAAGGTGGCGAGATGAGTGGTTTTTGAAGGGTGCTTTTATTATGTGCCAGGAGGCGCGCCCGTGCGGGTTTCGGCGGGCGCTGGTGACATGGTGGGAGTGGCGAGGCGGCGACGTCAGTCCGCTTGCGGAGTTCCCCATCCGGCGTGCTTAGCTTGGAAGGCCTCATCAGCCGGTAAATTTAATTGAGCTTGCGTTGACAAACGTTTAGCTTTTGAATTGTATTTATAACTAGAGCTTTTCGATTGCTGGTCATGACACATATTTTTTCATCTGTATTAATGCTCAGAGTAGTTTGACGTGTTGATATTTCGACTCCAGAAATGTTCATAGTGCATTCGTTTACTTTGAACTTTGCTACCTGTTTATTATCGACTTGAGGATTGTGGCATCGGCGCCATCTATTGTTTGCTCGAGGTTTGAGATATGGCCAGTAACGCCATCTTCAGATGTTTATATAGGGTGCGGCAGTGGGCAGGCAGGACCGGGGTTTGTGGCGACTTGTTGGTGACGTATGTGTTCTCTCCTCAGTAACAGGTTGAAGGTTTAATACACCTAGTCTGCGGCGATGCTGCTTTTTTCCGGCTGCGAGCGGCTGGTAAACTCTACATCATCTATTAATGATCCAACTGTGGCAGCTAACACTCTGCTATCCATTCTATCTAATGAAATTAATAACTTATCGATCAAAAAAGTATCGAGGCGAACAGTACCAATACAACCCTGGATCTCTTTTGGTTTATTGAAATGCATTAATAACAAAAACGACTTGTATAAAAAATTTGTCAAAACGCCGAGTAGTGTCAATGAAGCACAATATAAAACTTATCATAATGTGCTGGCCAGTGTTGTTCACAATGCAAAAAAATATATTATCAACGGAAATTAAATGAAAATAAGTCGGAGCCAAAAAAGTTGTGGAATACCCTTCTAGATCTAACACACAAGTTAAAAAAGTAAGAGAAGCCTACCTGACCACTTTATTTCCAATGATAGTAAATTATCTGACCCATCTGAAATTGCTGATCAATTCAACATTTTCTTCTCTACCATAGCATCTTCTCTCGACTCGGCCCTTTCTCCTTCCACCTCGGATCCTCTAAATTATCTTGGGACTCCTACCCAGTCTCAGTTTCAGTTCCACACAATTACGCCTAATATTACATTACAAGCAATTAATTCACTGAAAAATTCTGGTGGTGGCTCCGACGGCATAAGTTCAAAAATTCTCAAACGTATTGCTCCCGTGTGGGATGTCCCGGAGGCCTGGCCTCCCCTGGAACACCAACCGCTGCCTGCGCCACAACGCAGTGCACCCAGACGCTCAAAGCGCACCTCTCGCAGGTCCCCGCTCGGTCCGAGCCATCTGGACGGCCGCACTTCCGGCTCCGCTGTCCCACATCACGTGGAGGCAGCCGCCGAACACAACCAGGTTCCCCCGTATCCTCCGTCCCAGCGCACAGTGTTATAAGGGGCCGCGAAAACGGACATAATTGAATATCTCGGGAACTAAGTGACGGAGCCTCATGAAACAAAAACTGAAGTGTACTATAACACTCACCACACCTTTTGACACCAAATTTGACACTTACCCCGCGCCCCGGTGGGCCTCCGACCCACCTTCGCCCTGGTGGGGGGTGTTTGAAAATCCCCCTTCGAACTCGGCTCCTATGCGAGATAGCGAAAAAACGCAAAGGCTGGTGGATAGCTCATACAAATTCATGACGAAACTATATCGGTCACTTTTTGGTTCAGGTCAATATTGAGGTCATGATAGGTCAAAGAAGGTGGCATGTTAGGGTAGTGTTTTGGGCTCTAGCGTCTGACAGAGTTGAGCTAGAATCATTTTTTTAGGCACCAATCTCTTCCTCTCGTCACGGTGAATCGAATGATGTATAATATCAATATGCTAGGTCATAACACAAAAATGACCTGACCTGAGGTCAGGTCAAGGTCACTTTCCAACCTAACATAATCAATATGCATATCGATCGACTCGCAAAAGTAATCCAAACGTAATGGTTTTCATTTTCCTTCACGGACCACACTTTAAGCTAAGACGATAACCAATGTGAGCTCAAAAAGTATAATCCACGCATGGAGTGTTGAGAGGCCAAACTGATAAGCCTCTTTGTTTGCCACCTTCTGACGAACTTGTTCTAAGTCATTCATCTCAGTCGGCTTAGCTCCACAGATGTGACATCTTTGAGATGACGCTGTCCCAGTCAGTGCATTCGCAACTTTTCCATCTACCATTGTCAACTGCATACTGTACGATACCAAAACAGTGGTCCCAGCGACGAGGTCGACTGCACAGGGCTAGAGCTTCTCTATCTGGGTTGAAAAGTTGTTCATTTATTGTCGGGAGACTGCGGTGGTTTCCTTGACATATTGAAGGTGCATTGGGCGGCAATACCGAGTTGACGACGGCTTTTCGTTGATCCACACGCATTTGTCGTTAATCTCCAACCGTAGAGGGACTAACGATGAGCAAAATATGCTTCTTTATCCATAGCAGCACCACCCTGCGCCGCTTGCTTATATATACTTTGTCCAGTGGCGCCATCAAATCCCCATTTACGGTACAGTTTTCCAGATACAGATTCACTGCGGATCGGCTGTTGTTCTGATGTATGTACCTGGCTGAGGCTGGCTCACGTCAGCTCCGACCTTTGTGGGGTCAACCTCGGCCTCTATCAGTCTCCTTGTCGTATTGTATAATATGACTTGCAGTGGCACATCGGCAGAGCTGTCGGTTACACTGATGTGTTCGCCAAGACAACATCTCTGCCGGGCGTTAACAACTTAATAATGGGGCGGGTACATTTATTTCGCACTTACTTGACTTGTCATCTTCCTCAAGATGTTATAACTTTTTGTTGACATGTCCCCCGATACGGTAACAGCCAGGGCTTCATCTGGAGTTAGAACACAAGCCTTCTGTAGCCTGGCACTATCACGCATTCTACGGCGAAGCTTGGAGGGCCGAATTGGAGTAGCGACGCTTTCCTTAAGCACAGCTGATAAATATGAATCCTCGTCTGTTTTGGCACTTCGGGCGGCAGCCATGACGAGCTCGTGGGTGCCATGCTGTTCAGCAGTACTGGCGACGCGATGTCTCTTGCTCCGCTCTCCGACTATGTCGTAGGGAGTAGGAGGCCGGCCTGGGTGGTGTTTTCCAGTAGAAACTGTAGCCCGTTTATCCACAAGTGTAATGGGATCACATGTGTCCTCCGCTAACCAGTCGGTTTCTTTGCTTTCGCACGCCACGATTGATCTGGAACACTGTTCCACTTTTCTCTTGAAAATGACATGGAAGGACACCAGCTTCTTTCGGAGTTCATCCTCTGAATTGCGTGAAATGCTCGCTCTTTGAATACCTAAGAAATCAACAGAGTCATAAAAAGCAGCTTCGACAAAATCTCTTCTGTTCTTCCAAAAAAGAGCGTTTTCCTTCAGCCGTTTGAACAGCTCAGCGTTGCTCACTCGAAACATTATCCCCGCACGTAACCACGACACTGTTCTTCGCACGAATGAGGTTAAACCTGAAGTATTTCTCTGTACCAGGGAAGTATTCACAGAGCAGAGGTGTCACAATACTCTTTGACCTGTTACAGGACTTACCGTACACACGGATGGAAGTATATCTCTGACCAGCACTTACCCTAACTAAGCCTAGCAATGCATGACAATTTCCGGGGTAGTAACTTTCTGAACTGTTGTGGAAATCAATGAAACTTTCCCTCTTTCGGTGAAATACCGCCAGTGCCAGATAAAACCCCAGCCCTAAGGCATCAAATTCACCCGTCGAAGGGCAAGAGCGCCGGTGTAAGCTGAGTCGGCGCGCGACGCGTTCGTGCCTTAACTGCCGCCGAGATCGGGGCACCACTGTCTCCAATGCCGTCTCAGCCGTATATATGCAAAACTATGCAAAAAAGTCATGATGGCTCCTGTCCATAATTTGTTGGGCTTTCTTTTTATATGTAAATTGAATTGTTCACTTTTGTTCACAAAAGTGTGAGACTAGTTGAACAAAATACTCCGAGTTGAAAACGGAAAAAATACATAGCGTTATTTCGGGGGTCAATGATCCTTCGGCAAATGGTGCATGGCTTAATAATATAGCTGATTCTATAAAACAGACATCAAACTATCAGTTGATACCACACAATAAAAAATCCGCCGATAAACCTAGGCGCAGCAGGATTAAGAAAAAGGCAGTATGGAAACGACGTCATTCATCCGCGGGACGAACATGAAGAAGTGGCAACTTTGAAGCAATATAGCGGCAGAATGAGATAAGCCACAAACAAATGAATATCAAAAACGCATGCACCAGACAATTCTGTACGAGCCAGTTAAGGTTATTCACTGAAATACGCAAGTCGATTTCGGGGTATTCTGTCCGTTTTCACGGCCGCTTATAACACTGTGCAGCGGAAGCCTCTGAGACCCCATTTGATGGCGCGCTCAAAATCTCTGGGCGGGTTCCTCCATCTGCCATTGCGCCGATCGATGAGGTAGCAAAGCTGGCCGTCTGTGCGAAACTCATGACTGATTTCCCCAGCTCCAGCACACCCCTCGCATCAGTTTCTGAGGCACCAACTGGCCTTCCGGTCGGACCACTTCCCACAGTAGTCCAGCAGACAGCCCCTCTACCTGCCGTTACGAAGGCCGGATACGGAACCAAGCCGAGCCAAACCAAACTCACCGCTGCGCGGTCCGATGTAGTGATAGAAGTAGCTGACTCTGTGAAATCTAGGGCCGATAATACCAGTACCAGCCCCAGCACATCTCCAGAATCAGTCACTGATACTCGAACTGGCAACCGCTACTATGAGAAAGCAACTTGGCCAGTCCCCACTGCTAACCAGCAGACAGCTCTACCCGCCAGGAAACTGGCTTGGCACATGCCAGAACCAACCTCTCCTGCCATTGAACCTGCCTCTTCCCTTCTTGCGAACCTGTCGAACTACAGTTCTGTCTCTGGTTCTGAAATCGAGGGCTTTTCCCAAGACGGCCAAACACCTATGCTGCGGCGTAGCTCCCGCCTCTCTCAAGTTTGAACATGAGTATCCTACAGTGGAATGTCGGAGGTCTTTTGTCTCACTGTGGCGAGTTCAAACAAATTTTACTTAAAGAAGCCCCCCTTTTGGCAGCGATTCAGGAAACCCATTTACGGGACACAGACCCCTACAACTTTGATGTCTAGGGCTACTCTTCTTATCGAAACAACATCAACGCAGAACACAGACAAGGTGGCGTTTGTTTACATGTATCAAATAGCTTACTTCATTCACCCCTAAAACTCAACACCCCTCTTAACGCCGTTGGAATAAAAGTTCGCCTGTGTTCGAGAGAAATCGCTGCACTCTATTTATTGCCCACCAAACTCATCACTAGTAACTCAGACAAATCTAGACGACCTTATCCGACAAGTCCCGAGACCATGCCTAATACTAGGCGATTTCAATGCGCACCACCCCATATGGGGCAGTCGTAAAACAGCACCTCGCGGTCATGCCGTGGAGGAACTTTTAGATAAACATGACCTTGCCTTCCTTAACGATGGCTCATCAACATTTTTCAGTCACAGCCACCTTTCATACTCTGCCATTGGCCTCTCTTTGGCTTCTCGTGCATTGCGTCGCTTCTCCAATGGACAGTGCACAATGAGCCATACTTCTCCGACCACTTCCCTATAAATATATGGTTATCTGAATCCCCTTCCCTACTTCCTCTAAATAGCACAAACAAATGGAACTTAAACAAGGCTAACTGGGCATTGTACAATCACACCATAGCACAGTATTTATAAAAAAACATCACTCTGAAATAACCATTCAGAATTTTCTTGAGGCCGTTGCGGAAGCGGCATCTACCTCTATTTGGCAGTATGAAAATAAACCGACAAATACTTTAAAGAAAAGAAACGCAGTTTGGTGGAATGCCCGCTGTGAGGAGGCCAAAGCCAAACGAAAAAGAGCGTTCAGGGCCCTCCAAAAATGCCTCTGCAAGCCACACGAAATATTATACCGAGAAGCGACTGAAGCTTTTGAGGAAGTTATAAAACAAGAAAAAGAATGTTCATCGAAGAATTTGGAACATCCTGTAACCGATTCACACCCATGTCTATGGTTTGGCACAAAGTGCGATGTTTCAAATCTCGTGACTCTCGTCCAAAGTGCTTTCCACAGCTCAGTGAAAACAATGTCCTCATCTCTGAGCCATCCGACGTTACAAATAGTTTCGCGCGATATTTTTCTTCCATATCTGCGTCCAACATTTACCCTCCAAAAACGAATGAGTGTCTTGAGCTGAAAGCACAGAAACTAGATTTCAGATCTGCAGTCTCGGAAACCTATAACGAGCCCTTTACTTTACAAGAACTCAAACTCGCCTTGGCCAGATCTAATAAAAAATCATGTGGACCCGATAATATGTCATATGATTTCTGTAGAAACCTCTCCGAGAGGAACTTGTGCGCCTTTCTAGCAGCACTGAATAATCTGTGGGAAAACCACTATCTTTTTCCCGACAAGTGGCGGGATAGCACCATTATCCCCATCTTAAAGCCTAAAAAGGACCCCTTGAACCCTAGCTCTTACCGGCCGATAACCGTAACAAGTAACGCCTGCAAAATAATGGAACGAATGATTAATAGGCGACTACTATATTACCTAGAAACAAACAAACTGCTCTGCCCATTTCAAACCGCCTTTAGAGCATCCCGAAACACAGCCCCCAACATCATGAGACTGATATCTTCTGCGCACAAGGATTTTGAAAACAGAGAACCTACACTCGCTGTGTTCCTGGACTTAATTTCGGCCTTCAACAAAGTCCATCGTAGCACCGTCCTGCTTAAGTTGCATGACTTAGGAATCCGTGGCCACATGGCTGAATTCATTAAGAGTTTCGTAAAACCTAGACCCTTTAGAATAAAATGCCTCTCGACGATGTCAGATATACACAAACTTGAACACGGTCTCCCACAAGGAAGTGTTCTCTCGCCTATCTTGTTCTTGATAGCCATAAATGACATCGGTAAACACCTATATTTGACAATACCCCCGTTCACTTCTCCTTGTATGCTAATGATCTAGCCCTTTGGTGCACACGACCCACTATACACCAGGCATGCTCCACAATGCAGAAAGCACTGAACGAAACATCAGAGTGGTGCAAAGCTTGGGGTTTCTTTTTCTCAGCACCAAAATCAGCAGCTATGATCTTCAAACGAGGGCCTATACCGATCAACCCCTATCTACAAATGAATAAACAACCCGTCCCTGTCGTTCCTTAAAAAAAGTTCTTAGGAGTCACACTCGATACCCGATTGACTTTCCGTGCTCACATAGAAGACGTTCGCAACCGTTGTCTGCAGAGAATGAACGTTTTGAAGTGCATCTGCGGTAGAAATTGGGGAGCCGATCGAAGGACCCTCTCAAAACTATATTTTGGTCTTATCAGGTCAGTTCTCGACTATAACTGCTTTGTTTTTTCTCTGGCATGTCAAGCATCATGCCAAAGATTGGAATCGATTCAATCTTCATGTCTCCGAATTATCTCAGGAGCTCTCCGAACCACCCCTGTCGTCGCTCTGCAGGCCGATACCAATATATCATCCCTTACGGACCGCCGCATGCTTCCCTTACTACGATTGTACCTACAAGCTGCTAGTACGCCACAGCACCCATTAGCCGCTTGCTTTGCTTTCCCGGCAAACCGCAATCATACTCGTTTCAGGCGACCGCTACCAAGCCTAGGGAGGTGTTTGGATAATGCTGCAAAAACATTAAAGTTTATGATGCTAGCTCCCAAAATAAGCCCACCCCCATTCCCATTTTGGGTTCACCACCCTTTCTCCGTGCACAGCTTATTGACTAGCACGAAGATGAATACAACCCAAACGGAAATAATATCTACTTTCGGGAAATATAAAAACGACCATAAAAACTATACATTTTTCTATACAGATGGCTCTGGTCACGGTAGACAAGTTGGTGCCGCTGTATACAGCAAAGATTTTACTTTCAAAGTACGCCTTCCAGATTGGTCTACCGTATTTTCCGCAGAAATTTATGCAATTAAAGCTGCACTCTTGCACGTCAAACGGAAACGCGTTCCCAAAGCTCTGATATGCTCCGATTCTAAAGCAGCCTTACAAGCGATAATGAGGTTAGAAGAAATAAGGCACCCCGATGTTTATGAAACCGTGACAACGTTGACTAATTTATCGCCGCAACAGCATGCCATACTTCTCTGGATCCCTGGGCACTCCTCAATTTATGGAAATATCCAAGCAGATAAGCTAGCGAACGAAGCATCCGAGCTGCCGAGCCAAGGCATGAGCCCCATTGCGCTCGCTGATACTCTATGTCTCTTAAATTTTTGTTTCAAAGAATACTTACAGACCAAGTGGCAAAGCCAACATGACAAACACTTATTCCAAATCAAACCAAGGTTAGGATTTTGGCACACAAGCTCGAGGGAAAACCGGGAGCGCGAGGTCTTACTCGCCCGCCTGAGACTGGGACACACCCGCTTGACTCACGGTCACATTTTTGAAAACTCCGCGCCACCAGAATGTCCAACGTGTAGAACCAAATTAACCGTGGAACACATTCTACTCTCCTGTAGCGTGTATCAATTAGAACGGCAGGATATTCTGACATGCCTGCGGAAACGTGGACTAGAGCCGACTCTCCCCAATTTACTCGGCGAAGATAATCCGGAAATGGTGAGTTTGACACTAATCTTCCTTGAAAATGCCCAATTGACAAACAAAATATAATCGGGGTTTTTTTCCTGGAGCATGACAGCCCAAAAAAACCTGTCTCCTTCCTCGCAACCTCCTACTAAACCCCGCGTCTGGCAAGTCTTCATTCACATTAAGCTTTCTCTATCTCAGAAAAATCACCCTCTCGAAATATTTCTGGGCTTACGCATGTGAAAGGTTTTCCCCGCCTTCCGCATATAAGCAGTGCTTACATACTGTAGGGAAAAAATGTGGCCACTGGAACTATTTAGGATCAGCCAGTGTTACCCTTTGCGAGCGGTATTTCCTGGCCCCCCGCTCTTAACTGTGTTAGGCCGAGCGTCTTCCATCGCGGGGTCTTCCTTTTCTTTAAATCGATCCGAACTATTTTATTATTATAAATCTTCCATTGGCCTTAATCCTCTTCCTCTCCCCTGTCTGGACCTTCCAGTCGTTCACTTAAATTCACTCATGAATAACCTGGCTCCAAAATGTTTTCTCCCGCCACGAGGTGGAAGACGGCTGGCCTTATCTCGCCGTCAATGTCCGCGGGGCGTCTGTTGCTCGGTGTTCGGTGTCCGGTGGTCTTGGTTCCGGTCCTTATGACGGGAGAGGTGCTAGCTGGAGTTGGGTTAGGGTCTGCTTCCGGAGGACCCCCTGCAAACCCCGGGTGTAGAACGCCGTGACATCTTCACAGGGCGCCCTTCACTCGGGCGTTTTTCCTTCGGTGCTCTACATGTCTGGCCTTTTTCCTATCACAACTAGATCATCCCCCTGTCCTTAGGTCCGAAACCTTTTCCCCCGGCGGGGAGTACCGAGCTGCAGTCGGCACGTGGACATTGACTTTCATCGCTTGGCGAGTCTTTAGCCCTGTTCCAGCTGTCAACACAGTTTTGTCAGCACCAATCAGCGGGCCGCGTTGCACCTACGTCACAGGACTGTAGCCTCTCCCCGGGAACTAGTTCTAGAGGTTTTACGGGCTGACGGCCTGCTGTTTGTGCTGATGAAAAACCGTAAGTGCACGAAGTGGCAGCCTAGTATTTTTTAATGGTATAAAGTTTTAAGTTCCCTTTGCTTAGCATAAACAAGAGGCGATTATGCCGGTGATGTTACTTTTCTGGAGGAGAGGTTAGAGGTCCTGCTGACAAAACTGTGCTGACAGCTGGAACAGGGCTTTTGAAGCCACTAAAAAAACAGTCTAATATTTTTTAATGGTGTAAAGGTTAGAATTTCCTTTGCTTAGCACAAACAAGAGGCGATTATGGCGCTGATGTTACTTTTCTGGAGGAGAGGTTAGAGGTCCTGGGCCCCGTTTCATAAAAGTTGTAGAAATGCGGCGTGTTTTACACCACACTCACCTGCAAAGTTATGCCGGACTCAGAATCACGTTTCACAAAGAGCGGTGACATTCACGCGAAAGCGGCGCAGATATCAAATGCAGCGTAAATTACGCCCAATTCCAGAATGGAATTACCCCTTTCAAATATGGCGTGTAATTGCTTTATTAACATGAAAAATCGCATCTTTATTTTTCAATAAATTATTTGAATGAAAATTATTGTACTTATTTGCTCTTATTCGATTTTTAAGTTTCTACTGCACTTTTACAAATACTGCGGCGGAAGACGCACTATCAGCTGGCGCAATGAAAATACGACATATTTGTTTTTGGCAGTACCCAATTTTTTAAGTAGTTGCTGTCAATTGTGCGAGTGTAGTTCAGTGGAATTTGAGGTGAATTGTGTTTACTAATCATGGGTGAACTGTGAAGGTCTGTGAACATTATAATTTCGTGAAACTGGGAAAGGAATAGTGAGTAAACATCTCTGAAGAATAACTAGATCAAGATGCTGGTACTTAGGTACCTAGGTATACCCAGGGGGTGGACATGAGATACTTCTCTAGAATTCTGGGGGTTTTGAAGGTTCCATTTCTGGTTCTAACAGTTTTTTTGGCAGCAAAATTTAATATGTAATTCCAATTGGCCTCGGTCATCGAAAGTGTTGGCACCTGGCGGATTTTTTTGGAAACGCCAGGAGAGGGACTGCCGTCTGGCGTGGCTGCTTCATATCCGGCGCATTTTTAAACAAACCCCATTGGTTTCTACACGGTTCCTATAGTAACGGATTTTCAGTCGTGGTTAACTCGTTGTGAAAGAGCGTGGTTATATGTGACGTTGGGTGGACGTGAATATTGAAGACTGACGTTATTTTCTTGTTTGTTATAATCTTGGAAAGTTCAAAGAAAATGGAGAAGAGACGGATAACCATTAGATCCAATCAGAAATGCTGCGTTCCTCAGTGTGTATTCTTCCGAAGAAAGTGTCGAAGTCTCAGCTTTCACAAGTTTCCTCCGGATAAGGTGCTGTCCAAGCAGTGGAAGTTGAAACTGAGAATTGGGAAGAAGATAGGCTCAAATGCTGCTGTCTGTTGCAGACATTTTCAGCCATCTGACTTCCATTGACATCCACCTGGTAAGCGGCTGTGAGGCCAGTGTACAAAGTATGGCATTTTCGACGAGATCTCGTCGGCGCGAGTGCCCTTGGAGACAGGACTGAGTGGTGCGAATTTGATCAACGTGGTGCGAATTTGCAAGGTTAGTGACACTTAAAATAAACAAATAATGGCTGAATGGCTATTAAGACACAGGAGGGGCCTTATAAAAGGCCCTTAATTAACTGTCTAATGATTGAGATAGCATTGCATTGTAGGGGTAGGAATGGGTGCATTTTTCCCTGGTATGTGGCATATTGGTGCGAATTTTTGGAGGATGGTGGTGCGAGAATTTTAGATGGCTGGTACGACTCGTCTGGCCTGCTGCCATACTTTGCAGACTGGCTGTGGGGAAATCTCCAGTTCCGCTTATGCCTCCTTCCACTCCCTTGAGCCTGCTTCTAGCAGGAGTAGGCCTTTATCCTTGGGCCGTCATCAAAGGCGGATCCAGGATTGCCGATCGGGGGCACCTTTCCGGGGGTGAGGCGCCATTCTTGACCGAGAAACCATATCGGATGGGAGCAAAACCCTATCGGTGGGAGCCGACTTTTGCATCCTGGGGTGGGGGGTGGGGGAGGGGTGGGAAGCGAAATTTCAGGGGCGTGGCCATTTCAGGGGGCGCCGAGGGTCAATGGCGGGGGGGCACATACTCCCTTTGCCCCCTGGATCTGCCTATGGGGCACATGCCCACTTTGCTGTCCCCTTGGATCCGCCTATGGCTGCATTCCTTTTTAGCCCGGGAAACTGACATATTGAAATAATTCGGTAGATATACGCCTTTATTCGTTTCAAGCTGTCTGAAATTCCAGTTTGAATATACGATAGAAATTGCGTTTCCAAACATAAGCGTCACCACCGGCAAAAAAGTGGGGGGGGTGCAGCAAACTTTAACCTGATCCTGACTACAAACTTTGCTCCTTGGGACCAAAAACTTCTCGAATTTGGGCTCCTCACTGCCTTCCGCAGCGGCTGGTTATAAGCCACTGCCACATACCAGGCATAAAACACGTATAATTCACTGCTTACCATGCTATTCCCGGGCTCACTAACGTTGTTTACTAGAGGTGGGAGTTTCGGGCAATTTTGCAGGCCCGGGCCCAGGCCCGGCCGGCAGCTGATTTTAGAAGCCCGTCACAAGCCCGGTTTGTGGAAGAAATGGATTATCAAGCCCGGGAAGGCCCGGTATCATGGAAAACCATTAACGACTATATACAACATTTATTTACTTTAAAGCTGTTTCAAATATATGTTTTAAGCCAATTTATCCTGTAAAAACTTTTGGTTTCACCCAAAACCATATTAAAAAGGTGCATGTAGCATCAGTAGCCTCAGCTATCTTAATAATTCAGCAGAAAATGATACTGAAAAACACAGTATGAAACATGGCTTGCTTATGATGCAAGCTTACTTCAGGTAATGACCAGCATCACCTTATAAAAACAAAGGGCATTCTAGATAGAGGTATGCACATGGCAGCTATAAGAATCGGGATGAAATAAGTCCACTCATGTCAGACATTTCTTCCATCTTTGCACTTTTATAAACCATTATATGCTGGCACGAGCCTCACAATTGAGTTCCAATAATGTTTATGAATAGAGGAGAGAGCAGTGACAAGTTTTCAGCTAAAACTTTTCAGAATATCATGGCGGAATGGCTGTGAATGAACCAAAAATCCTTCACATTGTCCCTCAAGGTAATTCTGAAGGAAGACAAACAAATCACTTACACCCTTAAGAGATATGGTTTCCGACCCTTTCCACCTCATTCTCATCGATGCTCAACACAGCTGTCCGCGCCCAAGCACCAATTCCCCCAAAAATGAAAATGAAAATCTAAGTACTAGGTATTATACGCCACCCACCACACACGGCGGAGAATACCGTAACCGTGCGGGGAAATGTTGAGACGATACCAGATATGGTGTTTCCCAATCTCGCATTGATGCAAATAAAAACCTTTAAATTGATAAACGTTGTTTTAAATAACTCCAGATAGTAACAAAATCCTTTAAAACGTCAAAATTTTCTTTGAAAACATGACATAACCTAACCTTACCTAACCATTTTTTGATGTAGCGACGTTGCCTGCGGCGCACCTAGCCTGCGGCGCCGACTTTCGCCTCCGGCGGCCTCGGCTTTGCCGGCTAACGCCGGCAAAGGCCGGGCCTTCGGAGGACTCATGTCCGCTCGCGGGCTGCGCTCGCTTCGCTCGCGTGCTGTCCTGATTCCCGAAATCTTTGGACCACACTGCATTGATAAATCTGGATTTTCCTTCATTGTACCTGCCTCATCACTGGCAGGGGAGATCAGTCGAAAGTTGAGATTGATTTCTCTCGGCGAGAAATCTGCCGATTCATGTAGCGTTTTTCTGGACTATTTTCTCAGAGATCTAGAGTATTATTCTTGTATTGAATTATTATTCTGGAATCCAATCTGGCATCATGAATTAGCGTCATGTTTGTTTATTGCAGGATTCTTCTTCTTCCGGGGGTGCATCGGTAGTCGTGAGGTATATGACGGATTTCATGCCGAATTATATCGGAATATAAAATCAGCGCGGGAAGTGAGTATTATATTTGAGCTCAGCATGTCTGGTTACATAGGAAACCACGCTTTACTAGTCTGTAATGAATTTGTTTGGCTTCCTTCAGTTATACCAAAGATTGTTCTGCTTGGGTCAGCCCGGTCTGCAAAGAAGGTAAGCCAACAGGCCAATATGAACAAGGCCCATCAGCCATATACAATTATCAAACCACCAGCCATAAAGAACTATCTTGATAAGGAACCACTAGTTTTCCACAGGTTTGCACCAAACATTGAATAAAAATATTGCACCAATCTCCACCAAAAATTAAATCTGACACAAAAAACAACTCAATCCCATCCACATCACCATTTGGGCTTGAACACTATTCTGTTTGTTTTGTTGTATTTTACGGGCTTGTGCTTTGTAGGTATCTGAAGCGCCGTGCTTGTCTGCATTAGGGCAGCATTTATGAAAACATTTTTCACCAAAATTTACCAGAGTAGTAAGTTTATTTCAGCGAAAATATTCCAAGACTTTTTAAAATTTATTTTAAAATTTCACACATTTAAAAAATAAGCACAAAGTGTGTGGTGCATTTCTTTTGTTCCTGAGAATAGGCCACTTTTTGTGCACTTGTTTCATATATGACGCTTTTCTGGCTTGGCTTTACAAGCTGCTCAAGTTCGAAATCTGCCATAATTTGATATTCTGTTTTTGTGTTCTGTATTCCTACGTTTCTGTACATTTTTAGTGTGGTGGGAGGGAAGTGTAAAGTAAAGGTATCTTGGGAAGGAAGTGCTGTTATGTTCAAAGCTTATAATAGAAGTTGTATTTCATAGAGGCCAGGGAAGTATCTCCACAAGGAAAATGCAACACATAATGTCAAGTATATTCATGTTTTGGTGTAATTTCAAAGGTTCCTTCTAAGGCTGACTGCTCTCCTCAGTATCTCCCCACAACTGACTAATTTATGTTTTGAAGTACTTCAATCAAAAAAATGTTTTCTTTGTGCCTATTTCCTTGCTTATACTAGCTTTTTCTGAGTGGATTCTGCATCTTTTGGGCAATGAAAGAGCAAGATGAAGCTGTGGAAGGGTCAAACTTATCAACATTTGTTCTTGCAGCTAGAGTTACCAGGCCAATTTGACAATTATGGGCTCCCACTAGATAGTTTGTACCTGACATATTTACTTCACCATTTTTTGTAGAGGACATGGGAATGGCTCCATAAATAACATTTTCTTTTTACCTGGAGCAGAAAGCTTCTGGAAATAATTTTCTAGCTAGAGCTATGTGTTAATATCAATATGTTAGCAGCAAATTGGTTAAATGACTTCCTTTGAAATGGTATACTGACCATATGGAAGTAACAAATATGCTATCACAATTTATATTTTGTTCACCCATATATGACTTGAAGATTTTGAAGTAATCAGGATATTCATAAGATGACAGTACGGCATGGATGTGTGCAACTGTAGGCATTATTCAATATTTGATTTTAAATATTGATTCAGGTTTAAGTAACTTGCTTTTGACCCTGGCATGAGTAACAGATAGAAAGCTAGAGCTTCATGCTTTTACATGCCTGATGTATGTCTAAAAGTCTCAAAATTAATTGTAAATGCATTTTCAAGAGCTGCTGGTGCATGAATAAGATTATGTTTCAGTGGAAAAAACTAGGTCTGTACTGAAAAAGGTTTATTTAACTTACAGAAAATTGACTGAAGTCCCAGTTCAGTTGAAGCCCAGAATGAGCCTGGGTGAAGCCCGTTATCAGCCCGGCATTGGCTTAAATCATGCCTTCAGGCCCGGTCAAAGCCCGCGGGCCTGGGCCGGGCTTTTGCCCCGGGCCCCCGGGCCTAGAAAGTCCCACCTCTATTGTTTACCTTTTGGAGTCCCTCTTTCGCGGCCATCTTGGATGGCACACTAGCGCCTCTGGTGAGAAAGACCGGGGTCAATGGGACTGTTTGGAGGGGTTTGGGGCACGGGCCAGTGGGAAAATGTAAGTAGTGCTTAAGGGTATATTTTTAATTTTTGGTATGTAAAATTGATCAGGCTATCTTCTGGGTGCAGTTTTTAGTCTCTAGCCCTGTTCCAGCTGTCAGCACAGTTTTGTCAGCAGGACCTCTAGCCTCTCCTCCAGAAAAGAAATATCAGCGCCATAATCGCCTCTAGTTCGTGCTAAGCAAAGGGAACTTCAACCTTTATGCCATTAAAAAATATTAGGCTGCTATTTCGTGCACTTGCTATTTTTCATCAGCACAACAGCAGGCCTTCAGCCCGTAAAACCTCTAGAACCAAGTTCCCGGGAGAGGCTACAATCCTGTGACGTAGGCGCAATGCGGCCCGCTGATTGGTGCTGACAAAACTGTGCTGACAGCTGGAACAGGGCTTCTAAAGCGCTTTTATAACAAGGAAAATCCACGATGAACTTCATGCTAATTCCTTCAGAATTCTGTTTCAAACGTTTCAATTACCCAACCAAAACGCTGCATTCTACCTTATGCTAGCAAAATCAAAGTTATCTTGAACAAAACCCTTCAAAATACTACCATATCCTCAACGTGCTGCCAAATCAGGCAGTCAGCTGGCTGTCATGTCCGAACCGTATCTATAGGAACCGTGGGTGTACCATAGGAACCGTGGGTTTACCATAGGAACCGTGGGTATACCATCATTTTCGCCAGAAGCCTCAGTAGAGATTGAGATGGTTGGATTTTGTTGGTGACAGATACCTTAAATTGAATTTTTACCCTCCATAGACTCCATATAACACTTTGTCAATGTCAGCCTATCTAAGGTTCTGTCCTCGCTAGACTGTAAAATAACAAGTAACGGCAGAAAGTCTAAAGTAAAAATTAATGTCAGCTTTCCTGTGTATTTGCATCAATAGCTATCATCATTTTTGGCATACCAAATGGCCATAGAACTCTACATATCAGCTCAATTTGGCATGTGAATCTTGCTTTTCATACCTGTACAAGGAAGAACTTACACACCTTTTTTATTTAAGTTTATTTTACATTCATGACTGTTTATTTTACATTCATGACTCTTTTTGTCCTTCACTACACTATCTAATTTTGCCTCAGATTCAGAATTTCATAAGAAATTATCTACTTCTCATGTTTTGCTTCATTGTCTGATAAATATTACTCTGCTATATCTTGTGTAGCTTTTCAGGAGTGTTTTACATATTCAACGTACATGTTGTCTGCTATATGAAACAAGATTGGGAATATTCTATGCTGAATTCCAGTACAGCATAGTTTAGATCAGCGTAACTTTGCAAGTAGTTGTATTTTATGCTGCATTTTTGTGAAACAAGATTGTGGTGTATTATTCACTTTCTACTCTGCATTAGGTTACTTCTACCCTATAAGCATAAGTTACTCCTTTTATGAAATGGGGCCCTGCTGACAAAACTGTGCTGATAGCTGGAACAGGGCTCAGGTAGCCACTTGGGCAACCACAAAGTTTTGCGTTTCTGGCGCGCGAGTAGTGAGAAGAAAACAGGCAGAAATACTACGTGTTGAAGCGGAGTGGGCTTGGTGCAGGAATTCGGAGATAATGTCGAGGTGGTTGAAATGATATGAGGCTGTAGATTTTGACCTAAATCAGAATAGGTTTTTTGCCAGTGGTAAATCCACTACCCATTCTTGAATATTATGCCACAGCCAGGGAAACGTAGGACAAAGTGAAGTCTGCCAGAGCTCAAAAGCCTAGGGGAGTTGCGTGGTTTTGAGCGTGTCAATTAGAGCACACATTTCAATCAAGTGCATGCGAGATATCCAAACCATAGACCTGCGGAGATAAAGGTTGCAAGTTCTGGCTTTGCACCTACAAAAATATATGCTGTTTGGTGCCCATGAAGTCACATTTTCATTACTGTAATCATGACAGGTCATTTTTTTCAGAGGATTGGTGGTGGTTTCCTTTTCGGTCTGAAGTGCTGATCGCTGCACCCACACCCTGATCTCATTGTCCCAGCTCACTATCCTCCTAGGTAGAGGTTCACTGGCCTGGTTCCGACCAATTCCATTCATCGGGACACCGGGAGCGGACCTTGGCGCGTACGGTGGGGGGGATGTCGCCTCGGCTTGGGCGCTGGCGCCGCCGCCGCCGCCGCTGGGGAATCTTTCTCCGCCGCCGCTAGGGGCGCTCGCGCTGTCGCCGCTGGGGAATTCGCGCCGCCGTCTGTGTGCCGCTCGGCCGCCGCCGTGTCCGTCGACCGGGCTTCGTGATGCCCGCCGCCGCTCGCGTCGGCCGTGCTCGGTGGTGCCCGCCGTCCCCGTCGTGCGCGCCGCCGGAGTTGCGCTCGTCGCCCCGCGTTTTCTTGCCTCGCGTCCGTCGCGTCTCTGAGCCCACCGTCTGTCTGGTTTCCTCCTCGACGACCGTTCCTGGCAACCCGTCTCCCCCTGTCTGGAGTCTAGTTTCCACTGAGCTGAGTGTCGCTGTCGGCGTCCGCGGACCATGGGGCCTGATGGCGCCCGGTTGCTTGGTGGTCCTTTACTGCCTGTGTCCGCTGGTGGTATGAAAACGACTCCGTTTTATTGTCTTCTTATTTTAATCTTTGTACGATGATGAGTATGTAATAAACGTGTGATGGCTTCAAGTCAGGTAAACTGCAAGTAGCTTTCTTTGGTGACTACCTAAGTCAGTTTTATCAAATCAAGCTAAGCAAAATTTTAATGATTCCACAAAAGTTTCCATTGAGCAGGTGAATGTGGTGATACTCATTGATCTACTTTATTCTTTCTAGGATTTGCTGGATGATGGTTGTGGTATTAGGAGGTACTTTTCCTCTGGCGGAGTACCCATATTTGGCTGCAGGCATTGGATATATTTAAATTATATGTATTCTTTAAAAAATGTACATTAAATGTATCCTGCAAGTAGCTTAAGTCTCAGCATGGTGACTGCTACAGTCAAATGGTGGTTGTCTGCTGTCTTAGCAGTGATGATCTAAGCAATGATTGATCATAACAAGTAGTTGCAGTAAGGGCACTAGACTCTGACACCACATATTATTTTTTCATGTCTTTTTGTATTAGGTATTTGATAACATTTTTGACTGATTAATATGAGCAGCTAATGGACACATGCTTGTATTACAGTGCACACAACTTGTATTCACTGCACATATACTTAATCTTTCGCTGTTTGGTACTATGAGTATGCTATATGTAACTCATTAGTCTCCAGATCACTGTAAATTTAATTCTTTTTATACTTTCACTTATTGGGAGTAAATTTTACTCACTAAGACATATTTACTGGGAGCAATTTAAAGCCTCAGTTCACGCAAAAGTTTATTTTACTTCAGGTAGCCATGTCGGTCGCATCAAGGATATGTGGGTAGCCACCCTGAGATGTTCTTGACCCCTGCGTAAGCCTAGAAATCATGTGCACAGATAAACCGCTTTCCAAAAATGTATCTCTCAAAGAGGTCAGATCATTTTTTGGCAACACAAGGCTAGGGTGTCTAATTTTCCACTCACAAACTTTGTGAGTGGTGGAATTTAGTGGCTGTTTTCACCCACTGGAACTTTCTCTGGGGGCACTGAGCGTCTTGCCTGCGCCAAAATTTCGGTTCTGTTGTTCCACTGAAATCGGTGGAGATAAGGATGCCAGGTATAATTGACCTGAGAAATAGAAGTCGCCAGATTTTCTTGCAGAAAAGCGAAAAAACCGCATAAGAGCCGAGTTAATTTGGCGGTCTTCTATTCGATTCTGCTCTTCTCTTTTTTCAGTGGACGTTAGTAGAGGAGGAAATTGAACTGGCCCTTGTAGTAAGTATTGTTGTTGAGTATTGTTAACTTTGTGAATTGTGTCTTTGGTAACTAGAACCATAATTGAGAGGTGAGTGGAGAATTCAGCCAAAAATATATAAAAGCAAGTGGAAAATTTTGCTTGACTGGGTGTCGCTCTGCACCCAGTACCCCAGGTTTTGGGACACTGCTCAGTGGACTATGGTGTATGAATAGGAAAAGCTCCTGTGCACAGTGTCTACTACTACCCGTGTGTGTACACGTTGGCAGACGCAGGGGGGCATTCCGGCCATGGCCCCCCGAAAGTGCTGGAAAGGGGTCAAACTATCTTTTGGCCCCCAAACGCCAGTAAAGGTTTTGAAAAAGGGGTTTACACTAGATCTGTAGAGTATAAAATTCTTCGCTCTCACCCCCCCCCACCCCCAGGAGAGCGATCATGCACTTGGAGAGGTAGTTTCTACTAGGTCTGTCGAGCACTCAGATTGCACGTCCCACCCCCCTCCCAGGAGGAGAGACAGACATGGGTTTGGCCTCCCCAAAACTCGGGTCTGCATCCGCCCCTGTGTGTACATTGCTGTCGTTTGTGTGGAGAGAGGGTGGTAAACGAAGGGGGTAAGTGGGCTGGTGGTATCTCGGCTGTTTTACTTATCTATGAATGATTCGTTCTCTGTGTGGTGGATCAAATACAATCCTGTTACAATTTCCTTAGGATACCTTAGGAGATGCGGGTCTTTAGGAGGCGCTCTGGGGTGCCTGTCTTGCCCGGCCACGTCGAGCTCAATTCAATGGGCGAGTCAACAAACTAGTTTGGGATATCGTAGAAGAAACCCCCCAGTGCTTATCGATGCGGTTTTTGAAAGCATTGGTACTTGGAGCATCAACTACCCACGAAGGAAGGCTATTCCAATCTGTGAATGGCGAACCGCAAAATGGTTTCGGCGCACTCTAGTGACGGCTCGAGGTTTGGCGACTTTGAATCGATGTCCTCTAGTAGTGTCGACATGTGGAGCCTGGAAGAAAGCTTCCCTCGGTACTCCCAGTTGTCCATGCATCAGCTTGAACATCAAGATCGCATCTCCTCTTCGCCTTCTGTACATAAGGGAAGGAAGGTTGAGCCTTCTCAGTCGCTCCTGGTAGTCAAGATAGCGTACTTAAGGGACCAGCCGTGTCGCTCTACGCTGCACTTTTTCCACCAGTAGCTGGTCAGCCTTGTTGAATGGGCCCCAGATAGCGTTACCGTACTCAAGGTGGGGTCTGACTAGAGCTTTGTATAGAAGAGGCTGCATGAACTTGTCCAAGTCGACGAAGGATCGCTTGATCGCTCCCAACACTTGGTTTGCCTTGGAGACAGCTAGAGCTGCTTGTCTTCGAACTTGAGGTCGCTATCAACCTGCACTCCCAGGTCCCTCTCAATCTGAAGCTGAGCTAAAGTTTGGTCATGCATCACATACTCCCTATGAGGATTAGTGGCACCTAGGTGCAGTACCCCACACTTGGCGACATTGAATGGAAGGAGCCATTCCAATGACCATAGTTCCAGCCTGCTCAAATCTTCCTGAAGCCGTTCCTGGTCCTCATGTTTGGCTACAGCGCTGTACAGCTTGGTGTCGTCAGCAAACATGTTAACGGAACAAGACAGTCCTTCTGGTGGGTCATTGACAAAAATGACAAAGAGAGTTGGTCCCAGTACCGAGCCCTGCGGTATGCCGCTGGTTACCGGACTCCAACCAGAGACGGCAGCATTAACTCTTACTCTCTGGGATCTACCAGAGAGAAAAGCCCTGATCCACCGGAGGACGCCACCTCTGATGCCAAGGTCGCTCAACTTCTGGATCAGACGCTTGTGTGGCACGGAATCAAAGGCCTTAGAGAAGTCGAGGTAGGCCACGTCCACTGGCACTCCCTCCTCGAGGTCCCTCGTCCAACTCTCCAGTGAGCAGAGCAGCTGAGTGGTGCATGACCGCTTGGGGACAAATCCGTGCTGGGCGTCATGCAACAACCCCGACCGAGTCAAGTGTGTCAGCAGCTCATCCCGAATCAAAGATTTTAAGACCTTTGGAGCACAGAAGTAAGACTCACTGGCCTGTAGTTGACTGGCAGGTGTCTTCCTCCTTTCTTATATATGGGAACAATTTCCGCAACCTTCCAGTCCTCTGGAACCACTCCACTTGCTAGGGAGTTGGCAAAGATGGAGCACAGAGGGTGGCTCAAAGAAGTAGCGAGTTCACGCAGTACTCAGGGGTTAATGCCATCAGGACCAGGTGATGCTGAAATTTTTAAGGCCTTCAGCTTGGACTCCACCAAAGTTGGTGTCAGGGTGATGGTCTCCAGGATGCTACCCTCCACTTGTCTTTGTAGACGAGGTATCTCTCCGCTGGCGCTCTCAGTGGTGAATATCCCGGAGAAGCATTGGGACAAAACCTCTGCTTTGTCCAAATCCTCGGTTGCAGTGCTGCCATCCGACTTCTGGAGAGCCTCAACTTTCGGCCTCAACTTGGTCTGAGAGTGAGAGTATGACCAGAATGCTTTAGGGTTGTCTTTGACATCACTGGCCAGTCTCTGCTGGTAGCCCTTTCTCAATCGTCTAGTCAGCCTGCGCAAGTCATTGCGCTTTCTTGTGAAATTCTCCCAAGTTGTCACCTTCATACTGTCTGTGGAAGCCTTGGTGTATCTATTCCATAGTTTCTTCTTTTCCTTCACAAGTCGCAAAGTAGCTGTGGTGAGGTATATGTTCTTTTTCCTGCGAAGGGTGTGCTGTAGAGGTACACATTCCTGTGTGAGCTGCTGAATCCTGTAGACAAAGCAAGAGTACTCGTCCTCCAGTCCCATCCCATATGCTTCCTCCCAGTTCACCTCTCTGGCCAAATCCCTCATTCTTGTGTAGTTGCCTCGGTAGAAACCCAGCTTTGGTGGTCTCTGTGGTACTTCTTTTCTCTGGCACATATGCGGAACTTCAGACAGATATGGTCACTATTACCTAGACCTGGTAGATATTCTAGGCTATTAACCAGATCCTCCTCAGTTGAGAGTACTAGGTCCAGTACATTAGCAGTGTTATTCAATCTGTTTCTTGTTGGGTTAAGTACATGCTGGTGGAGAAAACAGTCTCTGATGGTGTCCAAGAATCTATGGGAGACGTTGGATGGGGCATCATTTGCCATGCCGATTTCCCAGTCGATATTAGGCATGTTGAAATCACCCACAATCAATAGATTACTGGGCTGAAAGGCTGTTGCTTGATTTATCAGGTTACAAAGAGCCAAGTTGTTCTGAAGGGGTACTTCCAGGGCTTCTATACAAGCATCCCAACAACAAATTTGTTCCTCTTGCCAAGTCTAAGTGAACCCAAATATGTTCAGAGAAAATCTCACCTGGAAATGTGACCTCACGGCATGACAATGCTTGGCTGACATAAATTGCTGCTCCTCGAATACCACTGCCTCCAAGGTTTGGAGTAGAGGGCTCAAAATTCAAGTACATGTTATAGTTTGCAATTGCCAGACTCGCAGGGAGGAGCGGCAGAACCTGTGCTTTAGGCAAAACTTCCGTCAAGATGATCAAATCCGGCTCTCTACCAGCTATTGCAGCACAGAGCTCTTCCCGTTTATTGATAAACTGGTCCGCGTTGGTATACATTGCTAACAGTCCACCGGAACAATCTTGTCAATATTCCTGAATTCTCTGAGTTCCAACAGGAGTGTTGCCGCTGGGACCAGCTGAGGTAGTGTTATGGTTGGTGGCACTGTTTGGATGTGGTTCAGCATTTGAACCTTGCGCCTGAGATGGCTGATGCTGAGCATGAAGCTCCTCAGATCCAGTGCTAGGAGTGTTGGATGAGATGGCTTCAGCAGATGACACACCAACTGGGTTGCCACCTACAGGGCCTGCCGCTGCAGTAGAAGCAGCTTTCTGCTCATTGACAATAACATCTCTGGGTTTTGCTGTGTGGTCAGTGTGCTTGCTTGTGTGAAAGCGAGCGTCTACTCCTGGAACTTTCTCAATCTTCACAATCTTGTTCCCCCTTATTACCAGGTCCCTTTCACCATTCTGCCTGTGATCCTCCAGCTCTCTTCTTAGCATTTTTCCTCTTTCTCTCTCTACTTTGGTCAGGTCAGGGTTAATATACAGCCTGTTCCATGCTTGGCTATGCCTCAGATCTCTAGCATTTCGCACTACGTCCCACTTCGCTGCCTCGGACTCAAACGTGGCTATGAGTAGTCTTGGTTTGCCTGGGGTTTTCCGCCCTACACGGTAAGGGGAAACCATCCTAGCATGTATGCCGATTTCGACAATGAAAAGAAACGTGTGACTTACTGCCATCTAGTTATGTGGCGTCTTTTGTTTTTTTATGTTTGTTTTTTTCTGGCGTCACTGTCCTCGTAGAAGCGTACCTATGCATGGAGGATGTTACAGGTTTTACGGGTTTCCAATGCTGGTATGTTCTGTGAATACACTGTTTGGCTAGAGCAATGATAGTTGCATGGAGAGCGAAGGGTGGCAGAGGCGGATGTATGCATATGTGGTTCCAGGATATCTTTATGGGAGGGGCCATCCCAGCCAGGAGAGCAGCATTTTGATATGGAGGTAACACTAATTGGCAGTGATGGCGGAACGTTCGAATTTAAGGGGAGGGGCACCATGGGCTTTTCAACCTATTTCTTGCCAGTCAACGCCATAGGGTAAGTGTTAAAATATCTTATTTAATCCTCGCCCCGGTGGGGGTGAGCACCCCCTTGGGGTTTTCCGGTGGCACAAAAAACGGGTCTGACTGCATCCATATTTGCCATCAAACATGCAAACTTGAAATTCCATCTTAAATTGTGAAGCAATCATGGGGAAATGACCACCTGTGCGTCAGCGGTGTCCAAAATCCTGTTACATAGAAATGTTTTGACCAATTAAGATACGAATCTCGAATTATTGCCATTAACAGTCTTCCTATGCCACTATGAATATTGTTTGCAGGTAATGCTGACTTAACCCGCGCCCCGGTGGGCCTCCGAGCCACCTT
Organism: Lepas anatifera; assembly: GCA_034440635.1. Classification (NCBI taxonomy): domain Eukaryota; kingdom Metazoa; phylum Arthropoda; class Thecostraca; family Lepadidae; genus Lepas; species Lepas anatifera. Next base: position 66,692 of record JAOTON010000329.1, read on the forward strand.
CGCCCTGGGGGGGGCTGTTTAAGCACCCCCTCGAACTCTTCCCCTATGCAGAATAACGAAAAACCGCGAGCGCTGGTGCATATTACAGCTCATACAAATTCATAAAGAACATTTTCGGCCACTTTTTGGCTCAGGTCAATATTGAGGTCATGACAGGTCAAAGAAAGTGGCTTTTTGAGCAAAATTTTTTTTAGCTCTAGCATCTGACAGAGTTGAGTTAGAATCATTTTTAGGCACCATTTGCTTTCTCTCGTCACGACAAATCGAATGATGTATAATATGACCTACTAGGTCTGAACACCAAAATGGCCTGACCTCAGGTCAGATCAAGGTCACTTTTTAACCTAGCATAGTCACTATGCATATCAATCGACTCGCAATAGCAATCCACAATGATATAAAAATAAAAGCTGTATCATCATTTCATGCAAAGTTATTGACCTAAGTCTGAAAACTGCTGAAGTAGCCTCAGATGACCTCTCAGAGGTCACAGGTCAAAAATTACTACATAAGCATGGAATGGAACCTAGCATAGTACGATTTGGAGAATATGAAGGCATTCTCAGCTGTATCTACACAAATTCAGCCCAATTTCTGTTTTTAAATCTATTTTGAATGGAGAGGTCATGGGATTGTCATGGAGAGGTCCGTAATTGACCTTAGGTCATCGATGACAAATCCCGGAGTATTTGTTATATAACTCAGTGCATAATCATGTATTATAAGTTTCAATCCGATGGATTTGCCCATTTCTTACCTATGCCACCTTAAACATTTTTTGGAGTTGAGGTCACTTGACCTACACTGGTGACCTGACCTGAGATGACCCAACCTTAAAATTTTGGGTAAAGTTATGGAACTAATAAATGATAAGGTGTACAAAGTACAGTGGCGCTTCGCGCTGCTGTTTTTTTGTGCCGTCGGAAAAACTAGAGGGGGTGTTCAAACACCCCTCTCCGGGACGAGGGTTAAGGAAACTCTGATCTGAAGCACAATGTAGTAAAAAAATACTTACACCGGATGCGTACGGGAAAGGGTAAGTACCACCAATAAGTGAGCATGTTAAATTCCTAACACTGCCTTTCCCACTCTCTAGTTTTCCACGAATGAAAAAAACCAACATCGCAACTCGTGCCCCCAACTTCAACGTAGTTCCTACGCCCCTGTACATTTTGCTATTTATTTTCACGTAGTGACGCTCGATATTGCTTTAAATTTGCCCACCCAAAACACTGGTCAACAAAATTCAACTTTTGTCATGGATCCAATACAAAGTAGTCCGTTTCTAGAATAATTTATGGCGCTGAACACGAATCTGGCAGCAGAAATGCCGTATCACACCAGAATTTTGAGATACAGTATTTCTGTGTGTCGTATTTGTTTCAGCCTACTTGGCATCGGTGACATTGACAGTACAAAACCCAAGAGGTCTAGGACAATGATCGTTTGGGTGTTTGTGGAGGCTGGGGTATTCTACCCTAAACTCGATTTTCATAGACCTAGGTCAACATGTTCAAGGTAAAACGAGGCCATATAGGTCAAATTCTGTCCGTGCAGGGTAGCCATTGGGAAATGCCGTGATTATGCCATGAGAAGCCGGATATGGAGAGAAAGTGACCTAAAGTAACGAAGGAAAGGCCTGAGGCAATGTTCTCTGAAAATTTTAGGTCGAGGTGGTTCAAGGCCGTTGACCTTTGACGTCAACGTATTACATTTTGCCTATTACGTATACTGCAACTAGCAGTATGGCAACCGTTGGGCGAGAAATCTGGTTTGACCTTGACCTATGACCTTTGACTTGAACCTGCGACCTTGAGATCAAGATTGGTTGACCTAACCTATGACGTCATAACATAATATACGTCATATTAAGCGACGTTATCCGACCGAAGGCACTAGGGTCAATGACCTTGAAATGGTGGTATAACCTTGACCTGTGACTTTTTACTTGGACTTGACTTTCAAGGGAGGTGACTCTGACATAAAATCCTCATCATATAATGTGGCGACATGACCACTCGGTCTGCAATACCGGCGAGCTTGTGCGACCGCGCGCAAGGCTTGTTCAATGTACAATGTTCATGCACTTGAATGCGAGGTAATCTTCCGTTGCAATAAATTAACATTTATGGATGAGAAGCTGCATTGTCTGGGTGCAGATAACCCGGGTTCTCGACATCCTTGATCTAGATTTTCCACAAAAGGCTAGGGTCAGGACTGTGTGTGGAAAGTGTAAGGGCTATACATTGGGTATGCTCTGGAGAATAAACCAGGTCCGATGGCAAAAAAATACTAAATTTGAAATCAGCGGTATCGAAATAGGTAGGAACAGGTGCTCACGTGCCGGCTCCATTTTGGCTGTTGACCAGTGTAATCATTAAAAAACACACACACACAAATCAAAAGCCGTTCGAAGTGGCATTTGAACTGGGATCCGTGTCGGCTATGAAATGATCACCTTTTAAAAGTAGCATGTGAGGCAACCTGTTCAAGTGACCAAGTCGAATGCGTCATTATTTCAGGACATTTTTTCGCATATATGAGCATATTCAAATTACTTCCTGGGAATGAAAGCCTTTCAGACACGTTTTTTACATTGTATGAATCCTTTTAAACGTATGCTGTGCTGCACTGGGTCACCTTGTATCGATACTATTTTTCCATCTCTGGGAACGATGTAATTGTGTGAGTTAGTGGTGCTTGTAGGATAAGTTATACTTGTCTCAATTATTTATAAAGTCGCGACATCTTTGCAATTTTCGTTTAAGGCTGCAAGGCCCATTACTAATAAGTTACTTTACCATCTTCTCCCCAGAAACAATGGATCTCTGTCTATCACTTGTAATGGCTGCTATTTTTCTTTTTATAAATCTTGTTTCAGTTGTTGCCAGTTCAGTTTTAGGAGTCCGTGTCTCACTCGAGTCATCAAGGGACTTTTTACGGAGACCCCGACCTCACCACCCAAACGAGCAACTCCCACGATGAAGGGTTAATTAAGGAACCAAAGTCGAACGTCCCACAAGGCATAACGACTTCCGTCTACCTCAGGTCACCCCCTCACCAGTCAGTTGCCAGCTGACCTACGGTATTTACGGTACCTACCACCTGCCAGATGACCTAAATTATTTTGCCAGAAGCTGCAAAAATTTCGAGTTAGAGGTAGATGAAGTACGGTGGCGCTGCGCGAAGGTGTTTTTACTACCTGGGGGATTCCAGGACAGATCGACCAAGGCTTGACACCACCATGCCTAGAAAAAATCTGAAACTTTGTCTCCGGGGTAGTTTTGGGCCAGAAACACGCCTGTGAGAATCTTAGCTCCCTCCGGCCAACGGTGACCGAGATATAGCCCGAGGCATTTTCGGGAGGTCACCTTGTAGACTCATCTTTGATGCTTCATAACTCCGAAACGCATTGTCTGATTAACAAGTTTTGCATATCATTGAACTTGTCTTGAACTATACATTATTTTGAAGAAAAAAAATTCAAAATTTTAAAAATTTGGCTTTTTATTCGTTTCACCTTTTCTTTTTGACCTAGCTTGACATTTTTGCAGTTGAAATTGCCCTTTTAGACACATCAAAAATTTTGCTTCATAAAATATCTTTCGATAAAAGAATTAAAAAATGCGTTCTTACTATAAATTCCAAACTTTTAGCACCTAAGGTAGGCATGCAAACAGTTTTTTTACCACTGCGGTAGTACAGCCGTATGTTTAACACCGCAAACAAAGCGATTGCTTTTGTAATAGGCTGCTTGCAATCATATTGCATTGTCTTTACGAAATTTTCATCGTGCAAGTGTCAGAATTTATGAAAATTAACACGCGCCCACACGAGGGGCGGGCAACCGGCCTCCTCAGGTTTTCACGGGTATTAAAAAAGACAACACCTTCGCGCAGCGCCACCGTACTTCATCTACCTCTACCTCGAAATTTTTACAGCTTCTGGCAAAATTTTAAGTCTGGGTCCCACCAGGTCAGACTGCTAACCCAGGTCAAGAGACCTTACCTCGAAAAAAAACTTTGGAGGTGCATCAGTAAGACCAAATTTAACATATCGTGCTCAGATTCACATCACATAGTAAGGTCACCGAGCAAGATAATTTTGCCTTGTAGGATTTCTATATCGATAGCCCGGGACAAGGTCAGGGTCACGATCTTTCCATTAGAAATTCATGGGGCAATTGGTAAATTTTGATAACTGGCAAGAATTGAGAATTGTCGAGAATTGCGGAGGTTTTATTCGACGTTGTCGTGTCTGACTTGCCACTGCAGTTTGATTAATATTCTTTTTGCCATACAGACCTAAGCCCGGCTCTAGGTCTAAGCATGTTTATTTTGAAATTTGACTAGACAAGATTATAAGATATATAATCCGATTGGGCTCGACAAGAGCATTCCAATGGTGCTGAACATTTTTTCTACGGCTCTCATCTGTCAGCTATTATGCCATACAATTTAGGTTTCCACTTAGTTCCTGTAGGAATGCTTTGACCTCGAGCAACCTCAAAGGTGTCCCGACCAAACGCTCGTATGTAACATTGTCGGTAGTGATTAAAACTGGCTATTTAGCGGTGTCGCTCCCAGTGCACTGTTCATTCTACATGGTTTACTGAACAGCAGAGATAATCCACAATTAGGCCACGGAACTTGTGTGATATAACATGCCTCCAAGCACAACACTGCGATGGCTCGTTTTTTCAGAACTTGCCTCATGCCTGGAGCATGAAAGCGAGAGAAATGACTGAAGAATGTACATCTCCTGACGGAGAGCTGTACTGCACAATGCAAAAATATACTTAACTTCATCAAATGGTGCTCCCATGCACACGATTTCAAAGCAATGCAAATGTTTAATTCCAGTACAAAAGTTATATCGAAGCAAAATTCAATAATGTAAATGAAGTGTTTTCACTACGTCTCACAGCAAGGGCACTTGCAATTATATCGAGAGCACTGCGAAACCTACAACCCAGTGACCCAAAATAGGTTTTGCGCTAGGGTGTCGAGTGGAAAATTCAGCTCGAAATATATCGCGAGTGAGTGGAAAATTCCCTTCAAAATGTATGGTGGAGTAAAAATTTTCCTATTTTGGTACTCAGGTGGTAAACTCTCATATCCCTTGTTTGAACTAAGGGATGGATGTTTTGTTTAATTTTCTCTAAGTAAATATTTTTAAATCGTCTAAGCAGCATTGTTTGACCATTACCATGTGAAAAATTTGGGTTAAGCAGGTAAATCTTTACCAACTGAAACCCCCTGATGCAGTCTCCAATTTTTGTTTAAGGTATTGGTGAGTTGCCAAAAAAAAACTTTTTTGGGGGCCTCTGAGACCGACCTTCGGGGGAAAGAACTCTGGGAGCCACCAAGACTAACATTTGTGGGATAAAGACCAACTCTTGTGCCCCTCCTCTCCTCACCCACATGACCAGCTCTAAAAAGCCTCTGAGACGAAATATCGGGGCCCCTTAGACAAACTCTGCAGAGGAGGCCTCCGAGACCGGCAGGTGGTGAAAAATAAAGAAGAGATTTGCCTAAATTTATTAGCTAAGCATAAACTGTACAGTTTTTCTGTCCGGGACAACGCCCCTCCTATACCTATAGTTATCGGAATTTTGGAGGCGACTTCTGACCTCAATCACTGCACCTCGCATACACCTATGCTAGGGCCCAGTAGAGCCTTCGCTTACACTTAACTAAACCAGACGAAACACTACAAACTTTCTATCATGGCAATAAACTCTTCCAGACCCTTGCTAAAAGTTTTTTTCTTTACCTGTCAATTCCCCTGCTCCTCTTCACATATATTTTCACCTTCCTTCATATGAATGTGCTGGATCGAAGCTACAGCAGCCTCGTGTCTTTCTGTTATTTCTTCCTTTCGTCTACAATCAGCCAGGTGTGGCGGGTTGCGACAGCGTCAGAGCGACTACTACTTTAGATTTCTGATCGCTTGCTGCTTGCCGGTCGCCTGAGCTACATAATTTGCTTTTTGAAAATTGTTCTAAAATAATTTTCTAAATCCTTATAGGCTAGAAAACTATACAACTAAAAGCACACAAAGGGAAACAATGTTGCTGGCAAACAATGTTTTATCAATAACGAATATGCAACCTGTCTTTCAAAAAGCCTAAAGATGCCGCTTTTTTACTAGATGTAAAGACGGCGTTTTGGTAAGTCCACGCCGTAGACCAGCCATACAAAAAAGTGCCAATGTTTGAAGGGTAACTGGGTGCATTCTTGTTGCCAAAAAAATCATTTAATGAAAATGTAGAGTTTCAATGTATTCAAATACCGGACACTTCCAGTTTTTTTTTTGATTTTTCCATGCCTAGGTTACATACATTGTTTAGAATATTTCCCCGTGCGCCCCCGAAAAGAATAGTAAAACTAGTAACATTCAGGGAGTGCACGGGTACTACAGAGAGGGTATTAGTGGGTTAGTTATTAATAGGTAAAAACCTCTAGTGTGTTTTTAGAAGAGAAGAAGGTAAAAGTGAACATTATTTGGAGAAAAAAAGTTAGTGATACCAACGGCCCATGCGTGCAATCTCAAAATTAATATCAGATTTCCTGCAATGTTTTATAGGCATCAATGAAGTAATTTCGTAAACATTTTTTTAACTGAATCTTTTCTAAAGGTACATCATTAATATCTGGAAAGATAGAGCAAATTACTTGGTTCCAAGCCTTTGGCGCCGAACATGAAAGTGAGAAGGATCTATAATTTGTGGTAGATAGTGGCACAGAAAAATGTTGAATGAGACGAGTATTATTGGAATCATGAAGCTGGAAAAGTGACAATATAGATATTGGCAAAGAATGCTTCAAAATTTTGGACAAAACTATGATTTTTTGCTCAATGACCAAGTCTTGTAGCTTCAGTAAGTTTAATTCAACAAAAAGTTCATTAGAAGGATGAAAGAAAGGTTTTTTCAAGATGATTCTTAAAGCTCTCTTCTGTAGCCTGACCATTTTCTGTAATTTAGATGGATAATTACTTCCCCAGATAACAGCACAATAGTTGAGATACGGGAGCACAAGAGCATTGTAAAGACAAAGAAGTTCTCGAGAATTTAAATAGTATTTTACTCTACTCATAATCCCAATATTTCTACTTAGTTGTGTTGCTATTTTGTCTATATGTGCTTCCCATTTCAAATTTTCATCCACGAGAATACCCAAATATTTCACTACTGGTTCCCTAGCAATTTCTACCCCGTTAAGTTTTACCTGAATATCATTTATCACATTTCTTGAGTAAATTTGGAAGTGGGATTTGTCAGGATTGAGTGAAAGACGATTTGAAATGAACCATTGGGTTACTTTTGACAAAACAGCATCAATTTTATTTTGAAGAACCTTAGAATTTTCTCCTGATATGATTATAGCCGTATCATCAGCAAAGTGATAAAATTTAGCAAATTCAGAGACTCGATACAAATCATTTACATAAATAATGAACAGGAGCGGGCCAAGAATTGAGCCTTGTGGGACTCCCATCAAAACCTTTTGGAAATCTGAGCATTTCCCATTAATTTTTGTTACCTGATATCTGTTTTTCAAATAAGAAGACAGAATGTCATAAAGCTTACCACGGATTCCAATATGGTTCATTTTTGTCAAAAGAATTTCGGAGCTAACGGTATCAAATGCCTTTTTAAGGTCCAAAAATATTCCACATGAAATTTCTCCCTTTTCAAGTCTTTTGGTAACCGTGTCATACAGATGAGAAATTGGCATATAAGAACTATGCTGTTTTCTGAATCCAAATTGTAGGTTGTATAGAATGTTATTTGATTCCAAATAGTCTACAATTTGTTGATGTATTAATTTTTCAAGTATTTTTGAAAGTATTGGAAGTACAGATATTGGACGGTAGTTTGTAAACCTATCCCTCTCTCCGGACTTATAAATTGGTACAATACATGCAATTTTCAGTAACTCTGGAAAAGTTCCTGTAGATAAACAAATATTAAAAAAATAAGTTAACTGATGAATACATCCCTGGTAAGTACCTTTCAAAATTTCAGATGAGATATTGTCTACTCCTCCTCCAACATGATTCAAGGATTTGATAATATTTTCAACTTGCTCAATATTTGTTTCTAAATTCCTATCGAATATTTCATATGAGGGCGGATCTAAGTAGTCTATTGCGCTGATATCTGGAGAAGGAATTTTACTTTCCAAAGCAGTTGCAATTGAGCAAAAAAGTTATTAAATCCATTTGCAATCTCCTGTCCCTTAAAGGCGACATCGTCCCCATTCTTCAGTACAGATGGAAAAATTTGACTTTTGCTATGTTTCTTATTTATTAAGCTATTTAGAAGTTTCCAAGTTTCATTTCCATTTCCCTTATTTGCTTGAAACGAGTCTCTATAATATTTATGTTTTGCCTCCTTTATTACATTGGTTAGCATGTTTCTATATCTTTTATAAGTTTGTTCCATTTCATTCAATTCATTATTATATTCATTACTATGCTTAGCCTTTTTTAGTATAAGTTTTTTGAATAGCTTGTTTTTATGATTTATTCCTGCCAAAATCTGTTGAGATATCCAGGGTTTCATGGGAGTTCTTCTTCTTTTAGGTGTAAATGATTTAGAGAAAGCATTTATCCCTTTCTTATATGTATCAATTAAGATCCCACATGCAATATTGGGATCAGTTATAGTATTAAAGTTTCTAAGATTAGAAGCAACAAAATCTTCTAGCTGATTAATCTTGGTTTTGTCAAAGAATGTTATGTTTTCTTGGCATTCATTTTTAGTTCTTGGCATGCTTAATGTCATAAAAATTGGAAGGTGGTCTGAAATATCGTCAATAATTACACCAGACTGATTAACGCGAGCGATGTCATTGATAAAGAAATTATCTAATAGCGAGGGATTGCTACAACCTATCCTCGTCGGTTTTGAAATAGCTGGTAGAAAATTATATGCCGCCATTTGATTGAAAAGTTTCATCGCATCACTATCTCCAGGGAGTTTCCAAAAGTTAAAGTTAAAATCACCTGCTATAACACAAAGCTTATTTTGGTCTACCAAATCTAGAATGTTCTCAAGTTTTTCCAAAAACAGGCTGTTATTATAACAGGGAGGTTTATACATTTCGCCAAAGATCAATGTTGGCATATTCTGGACTGATTTTTGTGATATCTCAACAAAAGTGGATTCTTTATATATGTTCTCAAGATCTGTTCTATGTTTGCATTCATATTTATTGCTGACATATAGTGCTGTACCACCTCCAATTTGATTAGCGTCTCTACTAGATGCGAACATAGTATAGCCCGAAAGTTCAAAGTATTGTTCAATTTCTTGTTTAAGCCATGTTTCTGATATAGAAATGATAGATCACTCATTCCCAGATCTAAGTAGGAGGTTTTGAATCTCATCGAATTTATTTTTCACTGACCTAGCATTTAAGTGGATGATGGATAAACTCGCATTTGAGGTAAAAGAAACTGGTAATTCACAAAATTTACACTGTGAAGAAACTTCAACAAATGAGGAGTCCAGATCATTCTCTAAAAAAGCAAATGTATAGGGGTTACGCTCGCCAATTGATGTTATTGTTTATGTAACATTTTGGTCTCTGAGGAAAAATATTTTACTACAAGTATCGAAAACCAGGAAGCCGACTAACTCCACACAACAGTAAGCAGTCAATGAAAGGCAACCAGATAAGCCTCCAAAAAGTATGATAGGGAGAAAGGGGTAAAAACAACTATATGCAAAGGAGAAAATTCGCACCATGACTATATCGAATTTGGGGCAAGCAACAGCGACAGCAACGAGGAAGCCCAAAGATGCTCAGGTTGGACCCCACCACAGTTAAATCGAAATTGTTAGTTTTTCAGATGGCAGTGATCCCAATATTTGCCTCCACAATAAGTCAATAGACCATGAAGAACCCCCTTAAACAGGAAAAACTAGAAAAAAACGTTATAACTTGATATACAATTTAGGTTATACACTTCCTAACCTGGAACACCAAATACTCTGCTGAAGCGCCCATCATAAGCTATTTAGTAATTGAGAAAAAAATTAAACATTCCTAGTACAATCACTTCCTGACCGTCCCAAGCCGAGAGCTAGCAAAAGCCAACACCAACCACCAAGCCAGCACGGGAGTCCACAGATCCATTTAAGCATATTTAGGGGAATAAATTGTACAGCTTCAGAGAACTTAATGTGCAGCCCTTCACTTTCCAGCCATGGGATTACAATGCAATTCAACTTGCACAATCCACTTCTATCATCTTGTATACAACATGCTATGCATTATGCATAGTTTGATATCCAGGCAGAATTCCCGATTGAAATTTCAATGTTCACCGAAAAAACAAGGTGAAAGTTTTACCTCAAGCAAAGGCATTTACAGACCCCAGTGTCCACATTAAAAGTTAAAACCGGTACATAGTACCCATATCTCGCACTCACTCGCTCACACACTCGACAGTACATCAACGTAAGTCCAATAGCTCACTGGCAGACTCAGCTGATGACTGCCTGGGGTCTCAGTTGTTGCAATGTGAAATCTCACAAATAAATACTCTAATAAATGAAAAGTCAATCAGGAATTGTGTACATTTCCTGCCAGCTTTCAGTATGGCTCATTTGGCAGCTCATATCAGTATCCAGGTACATGTTGGCCAGCTACATCACATGCTCACAGATCTCATATTTCCTTGGGTGCTATCAACCAAGTAGTCTGAAGCTATTTCAGTAAGTCAATGTTTAAATCAGATTTGAGCTCTTGGAATCGATGGACCCCCACACTAGTTCAGCAGAACATGTGCCTGACATAAAGCCAGCTCCTAGGCCTCAAAGAACAATCAGAAATAAAGAAGTGAAATTACATCTTTTAAGCTGATTCCTCATATTTAGAAGAATTTTATGATATTAGATGGGCATTGAGACCTGATTCATATCAAAACAAGAAGTCAAAAATATATGAAATAGTATGTTGAAAACTGCATCAATGGAAAGGCAGCTTCCAAGACTCAGCTGTATCACTACAGAGCAATGATGTATTACAATTATCAAAATAACAAAACAAATATCAGATCCTAATATTCAGGCCACATCATATGATGATACCAAAAATTATTTTCTAGGCATCCTAATTCTTGCTCAGATAACTTTGTCTCAGCCAAACTTTTCAAGAGTGGTGGAATCCAACCCAAACACCCCACTACCATCTGGCCTTTCTCCGTTGTGATCTTTTCTGCTTCCTCTCACTTTTTGGGGATGGACTTTTGAAAGGCACGTTCTGCCTGCTTGATTCGCTGGGTGATGTGAGAAGATTGCCATCCAAACTATCATGATCACAATCTGTATTCTCATCTCGCCCCTCCCCTGTTTTTTTTTGCAGTTTCAGCCTGGTTTTTTTCTTCCTGTGAAGACGACGCCCCCTCAATTCCACCCCCCGAAGCATCCTCACCAGAGATAACAGAGACAGGGTTTTTACAACTTGTGACCCCTCCTATCTGGGCACCCCCATGCTGAACCGGGGCCCCCACCTGCTGCACTGGATATGCACCAGCATCTATGCATGAAGGGGCTGACTGCCTACCAGAAGTAGCCCCAGAGTTTCTCCCATTCTGAGTTTCCCCTCCCTCTTGTTTCTCTAATGACACTGTTGATGTTTTTTTCAGTTCACTCATTCCATTCTTAGTTGGTCCCCCCTTCAGCTGAGACTGAAACTCCCACCCCACCTGACATCTGCTTGCCGGCCTCATGTGGGCTAGGACCAGGTGCTGCAGACCTGTTAGTTTTGGCCCTCACCGCTTCGCTATAGGCCTTGGGCTGAGAAGCTTAAATATCAGCGTATTTATGCCTAGGGTGTCGTAGGGTGTCGTAAGTGGATTTGGGTGTCACACGGCGTGGACGCAGCAATGAAGGGCTAATACGGATAAAATGATCTTCTTCGCAATAAATGGCCAATTTTCTACGATACATTGTCAAAAACATATGCTGCTTAGCATACAAATTTCAAGATAATTGCTTTTAACAACAAGATGACCAAAAATGGTTTTTCACTATTCTCGGTGCGAGAAATACAAAAATAACTTTTCAAGGACGTAAGCCTAGAAATCATGTGCACAGATAAACTGCTTTCCAGAAATGTATCTCTCAAAGTTGTCAGCTCATTTTTTGGGCAACACAAGGCTAGGGTTTCTAATTTTCCACTCACCAATTTTGTGAGTGGTGGGATTTAGTGACGGTGTTCACCCATTCGAACTTTCTCCGGAGGGGCGGGGGCACTGAGCGTCTTGCCCGCGCCAGAACTTCGATTCTGTTGTTCCACTGAAATCGGTGGAGATAAGGATGCCAGGTGTAACTGGCCAGAAAAATAGAAACCGCCAGATTTTCTTTCAGGAAGCGCATAAGAGTTAATTTGGCGATCTTCTATTCGATTCTGCTGCTCTCTTTTTCCAGTGGACGTTAGTAGTTAAATTCGAGAAAATGACGAAGTTTTTGCAGGATTGTCCTTATATTTGTGTCTACCGTCTAAAACCGTGTGAAAAAGTTTCAATTTCGAAAAAAGTGTTGTAACACGCACCCTAGTATACGTGTGTCGTAAGTAATACGTCCGCTTGATTAACACCAAAACCATTTTACTTTTTCTTGCTCGCGTTCAGCCTTGAGTGTTATACTTGAGAAAATATTGTGCTCAATGTTTGATTGGCTTTAGACGGTCAAAATATACTGTTACTACCCACTCTTTCGTATGGGCATCGTAATCATGTGATCCAAAATTTACAAGCGCTTTTAAGTTGGTCTGAAACCTGACACCAGCATGCTGTACACTAGCCTGGTCCGGATTTTGGATTTTTCATTGGATAATAATGGATTGCTGCTCATTTGATGCATTTTTTAGTGCTGATTACGATGCACTCATCAGAAATGCAATTTTCGAAAAACCTTTGGTGGCCCACTCGAGTTGAATGTTTTTCATTTTGCCAAATTTTACACTTTTTGGCTCACCATCATCCCATATTACCAACGAGGTGTAAAAAATTGCACTGGGCTGGTAGTTTGGTTCGTTGGTGTTCCATTTGATTTGTTCTTCTTGGTATAACTTGCACACATAACGGTTATTTTTGCATATTATATCCGCTTTGAGTTGAGTTTGCACTGGCTCTCCATAGATGGCACTAGCAGCGCGCCATGGTAAGTGAATACTGATCTCCTCGGGGACCGGAAATATGAACAGCAACGCGAAAGGTGAGAAACAATTGCGATTTGGATTGTATAAACGCACTTAAAGAGCTGTTTTCAAGCAGCTCTGAAGTTGTTAACACTGTTTCTCAAGTACTTAAACATGCCATGCCCAAACATGCTGCTGCTGCTGAAGTCCCGACCATAACCCTTTACCAATAGGCGCAGGAACCGTGGGGCTGTGGTGGTGGCTGTCGCACCCAGCTTTCAGAGCGTGGTACAAGCTCCACCCCCCCCCGTTTGAGCCGATTCTGGAACTTCTCTATTAAAATTTAAGCGATATGCCTAATCACTCCCGGCCACACCAACGCGGAAGCCCCTTCCTCCAACTTACACCTTTCCTCCGACCAAAATAGTTCCTCCGTTTATGCCTTCACCGACTGAATTCTTCCATATTTTCGCCAAAAAGACTGTAAACTCTTTTCGAAAACTCTTTTCTCTGTACTGTGAATGTTCTTCCTGAACGCACGTTCCTCTCTGCGGCGCAACGCCACAACTCTTTGACATTCTACGGTCCACCAGGGAACTCCTTTCACATTAGATGGAGGGAGGGTTTTGGGAATATGCTTTTCAGCACTGAGCTGTACCTTGTTTAGAAAATGGGTAATGTCTTCATCGTTTGTTATGTTGTTAGAATCAATATACTGTCTGAAACGTGTCCAATCCGCTCTTTTAAAGTTCCACTTGGGGAGGAAATTGAGGTCTGACTGACCAGAATCCTTATCCACGTGGATATGGATTGGTAGATGGTCACTGAACAGCCTGTCGCACTGAACGTGCCATGAAAACAGTGGTGCTATTCTGGGGGAGACTAGTGCAAGGTTAATGGAGGAGGGAGTGAGTTCTGGATTAGAGGGTATATGGGTTGGAGATTTGTCGTTGAGGAAGACTAGGTTATATTTATTGAGTATTTCTTCGACGTCTCGTCCTCGGGTATCCATATGATTACATCCCCAGGCTGGGTGATGTGCATTGAAATCACCTAACAGGATGCATGGTGTTTGCAAGGAATCAAGAAGCAAAGGCAGAGACGTCGTAGGAAAGGGTTTCGATGGAGAAAGGTAAAGGGAGACTATGGATATTCGGAGCTCACACATTGTTACCTGGACGGCAACATGGTCAACATGAAAACTGTTGGACGATATCTGTGAGTGCAGTAGATTGTTGGAGACGAAGAGTGCAGTGCCACCCCGCCTGGGGTTAGAGTTTGTATTATGACAATACATGGAGTAGCCTTGGATACTAAAATTGTACGGATCATTGTCACTAAATCTAGTCTCCTGGATTGCGGCGATTGCGGCATTGTGTTCTGGAGCATGGCGCGCACTATGGAAATTTTTACCAGAAGTTGCTGCGACAAGCTTTCACAACTTTGGGGGAGTTGCTTGGCTTACAATGGAGTGGAGGAAATAGCCGAGATAACGGATACAAAAACGAAGGACATAGCCTTCTAAAATGTAGGACACATCGTAGAAGATGTATAGTATGTAGAAGACTATGCCGTCCTTTGTTTTGTTGGTGGGCGTGAGCAGCCGGTTTTTCTTGATCTCTTCAATGGCATCAGGAGCTCCTATATCTCAAAGTTTATCCAGGTTTCCCTAAATTTCTCGCGTCTTGCGGTGTCATTTCGTGTGGACTGTTGCTCTTCGTAAACCACGTAACTCCTCCCAAAGTCGTGAAAGCTTGTTGTAACAGCCTCTGTTAGAAATTTCCTTGGTGCATGCCATGCTCCAGAACACGCTATTTTCCACGGTTCCTTCGAACGGCTCTTGCATGTCGACGGATTCATGTACAGCGTGGAGAAGCATGCCAGTACATGACGATTTTGTGGGCAGTTTGGCGCCCCAATAGAAGATGCTGATTGGCCCACCAAATAACGCTCAGTGGAGCAGCTTTTTCTTCCCCTCATTGTTTGGATTTCGATCCCTCATTGGCCATGTTCTGCCCTCGATTGGTCAAGGAAGGGGTTATTGATGCTTGTTTTATTTGGCATCTATGACAAAATGGATTCTGCAAGAAAAGTGGAATCTTGTCAGATAGCTGGAACTTCCTGAGGGTGCTTTCTTACACAGGTGTTATGAGGCACAAGCCAGTCAAACCTGCTTCGACGTGTCCTGGCTGAGTTAAAGGGAGATACGCGAAAAAAATTGTATTGAGGTTTCTTGCTATTTGAAACATCTTGATTACCAAACTCAATTATTTTTTGTATCCTTGGCAAAATTTTTGGAGGCTACTTAACTTCTATTGGAATATGTTAGCCCTCCCGGTAAAAGACTGGAACCTGCTCTTTATCTCAATGTTTTCAAAAGCTGTTAAAAGTTTTAAAGTAATTGTTTTTGTTATAAAAATGTCTGTTCTCCTGTATTTCTATCTGAATTAATTTTACCTAGCCTATAAAAGCTAAAAATGAAAAACTTTGCCCATAATTGCATACTTTGCAAACTTTGCCCATTGGAGCATAAAATAATTATTCAAGCCTTCAATCGTTTCGTGCCTCAGGTATTCAGTCGTTTTCTACAAAATTCCCAGGATGACGAAACTTTTGCGTCGGATAGGTCTCGTGACCCAGGTATGAGAATGCCTGGGCTTCTGATTGGTCAATTGATTTCTTTCAAGTCCTATATTTCTGTTTCAAAAGACTTTTCGAATGTTATTTTTTCAAGTTATTTTTTCCTGTGACAGTTCGAGGTTCTACACCACTGTGAGGACAGATATTGCCTAGTTCTTAGAGAAATTGATGAACAACCGAGGCTATGTTATTTGATCGATAGTGAGAATTCTCGATAAGTAATCTAGAAATTGTGTCTTGAAGCAATTAAAGATACCTATTGGTGGATCCGGGAAATACCTTTTAGGGAGGGGAAATCAACAGCTAAGGAGGCAGGAGTTAAAATAGAGTACATCGTGAAGAAAACCGGTTAAATACTAGCATCCAGTGAAAATCGCTGTTTTTCAAGAAAATGGTAAAATGTGCCTTTTTGTTAGGGATCAAAAGATGATATTTCGAGTTTTGGGGGGTCATGGCTCAATTCCCCCCCCACCCCCGAATCCGTTAGTGTATAAAAAAACAGTTGCGTAGTTCTTAAAAACAGTAGTGGTGCAAACTCGAGCTGTATGGTTGTTTGTCCTATATATAGGCGAATTGAGGCCCAGGTTCAGGAAAACGTAAAAGGGTACACAAAAAATGACCTGCAAGGTGAACCAACTATTGTAAACAAGTCAAACTAGCACAGATTGAAAGATAAATAGCCCCTCTTGAACATGAAAAGGTCAGAATTAGACTACAATGTGTGGTTGAATATTTATAAATAATTTTGTCCGTTTTTTGGCACATTTTTGGCAAAATCAAAAACTTTGAGCTCGATGCGCGACCCCTAGAAATTATTTGATTTTGCTGATTTTGGTGTCAATGGATTCAGAATGATCCAAATAATGGGAAAAGTTACCCCCACCTATAAATTTCAAAACTTCATCAAATATGCGCCACCCTAATGTCCAGGCTTGAGATTGGTTCCCCTGAGACGCTCCGGCGCTAAATAGTTTATCCGACGAGGGTCTGCCGGCAACTGACTGATGAGAGGGTGACCTGAGCGGGGCGGCCGTCCCGGTGCTTTGTGGGAAGTCAAACTTTAGCTTCTAAATTAACCCTTCATTGTGGGAGCTGCTCGTTCGGGTGGTGGGGTTGGGGTATCCGTGACAAGTCCCTTGATGACTTTAGTGAGACTCCGACTCCAACAGCCATACTGGGAAAAACTTGGACAAAATTAAAAAAAAGATTCGTGGGGGGGGATGTCAGCACTGGCCCAACATGTCAAAATTGGTTCCGATGTCGCTTTGCTTTTCAGCCTTAGTGATGGAGTGCACTCTGGTTTCTTTATTTGTATCGTAATAATTTAATATTGCAACAGATTCGTAGTTTGCGTTTTAGCAGAACAGGAATACGATCTTTAAGTGTTGAGCAATGTCCAAGCTAAAAAGTGAAAGCCATCTAAATACATAAGTTGGTAGTTCATTGTGATGTTTTATCCAACAGTACATCAAACTGTTTGCGTGGCACTGCGTTCTCCACGTGCAGCAGTCTCAGAGCCATCCGGACCAGCCCCTCAGACTCACGTCTGCGGCATTTATTTCTGAAGAACATGAAGTCGGAGTCGGACTAAAGTTATCAAGGGACTTGTCACGGAGACCCCGACCCCACCACCCGAACGAGCAACTCCCACAACGAAGGGTTAATTTAGAAGCGAAAGTTTAACGTCCCACAAAGCACGGGGACAGTCGCCCCGCTCAGGTCACCCTCTCACCAGTCAGTTGCCGGCCGACCTTCGTCGGATAAACTATTTAGCGCCGGAGCGTCTCAGAGGAACCAATCCCAAGCCTGGACATGCACTGCCACTGCATGTTTCTGAGCAGCGAGCCGGAGCCCAACGCTCTACCAACTGAGCTACCGGGGCGGCAATTCGGCTCCTGAGCGGGGTAGCGAAAAAGCGCAAGAATGGTTTGATAGACCATTGAACCGATTAAGAAACTCTTTCCATAACGCTTTAGCTCAGAGTAATATTGAGATCATTAAAGGTCAAAATAACAATTTAGAACACTTTACTCTAGCGTTTGGTTGCGTTAAGTTAGAGCCAGAATTTAAACGTCATTCGATTCCTCTCTTTATGTCGATTCGAATGATGTACAATATCACCACACTAGATCAAAGTATAAAAATGGCATGGCCTAGGGCCAGGTCAAGGTCATCATCTAACTAAATATAATCAATATGCATATCACTCGACTCGTAATGATAAATAAAACATAGTGGTATCAAAATGAGAGCTCTATTGCAATTTACTGCGCAGTTATTGACATAATTATCAAACCGTGCTTAGGTAGACCAAAATGACCTCCCAGAGGTCACAGGTCAAAACTTGCAAAATGAAATTTGCGAGTGGCCTGTGATACTACGGTCCTGGGAATAAGAAGTCCCTATAAGCTTCATGTACAGAAAAAGAAACATTTTTCGGCAACTTCGCGCTTTCCCCATGCATTTCCAATGCAGGGGTCATGACTCGTACCTGACCTTAGGTCAACAATATACAAAATGCCGAAACATAGTTTGTATTCCCCGGTGACCCCATTATATGAAAAAGGTTTCACGTTGATAAATTAACCCTGCTCCGAGTTATGCAATCCCAAACATTTTTTAAGTAAGGTCACTTGACCTGGCCTGGTGACCTGACCCGAGATACCCGAACTTAAAATTTTTAGGGTAAGTTGCAGAATTGATTAATGTTAAGCTGTGCCAAGTACGGTGGAGCTTGGTGCCGCCGTTTCTACACGACGACGCGAAAATCTGTAGGGGGTTAGTCAGCACCCTTCCGCCCCACTGGGGGGGGTTAAAAAGTGAAAATCTGTTGCTTAAATTCGACAAAATGACGAATTTTTTTGCAGGATTGTCCTTATATTTGTGTTTACCGTCTAAAACCGTGTGAAAAAGTTTCGATTTCGTAAAAAGTGTTGTAACGCGCACCCTAAAGTATACACTTCACTTTCATTCATTTCACCTCGCTTCAGTTGCTTTCCCTACACTACACTTCCCTTCACTTAACGATGCAGTCTGGCCATAAACTTGATAGCCTGCAGCGGCAGCGGGGGCACCCCACTCACACCGAGCATATACTGCAGCACGCTGGTCGCTAGTGTCCGCTGCCGCCCCCTTCCCCTTCCCGTTCATGCTGTTCCTCGGACTTGGGAACGACAGCTGGAAGACTACGAAGCCCAACGCCCACAGCAGCAGCTGCTTCAGGCGGCTACTGTCTTGGAAACACACGTACACTGTTCCGACGTGCAGGTCCCCTTCATGCTCGTACAACTGCGAACTGCAGAACTGATGTCTGCGTTTGACACTATTTGAATTGATGTGTCCACCATTTCATCCTCTGAAACACACCTAGGTACAGTTTAATTAGCTTAATCGGCTCATTTACTTCAGGGTATCATTACTGAATAATGCCATGATGCATATCCCATTAAACTTTATTTTTACTTGTTGGCAACATTTTAAGCGTTTTACCAGTATACCTGCTCTCCTTGCTAAAAAAAAATGGCAAATTGTGAACGCATGCATCACGTTCTATCCTGTTACGTGAATGGGCAAGTTTGAACATCTCTAATGCATGCCGAGTGAAGGCAATGATCGCTTATGGCCCGGCCCCCCAGACACTCCCCCTGAGGTGTTGCCCCTGGCTGCACCTATAGTTCTGATTTTATTAAAACATATTTGATGTCTGACACTGCCCGTTAGAGCAAAATACGGTACGGGTAATGTTTCGAGACATATGTTCTCGATAGATCAATAGGTAATGCAATTGTATTCACCAACGGTCCTTGATGCCTCTCCTTCAACCGAGGTTCAAAGCAATGGAAACACGGAAATGCACACCACAGCGCAGTTCGAAGCAAGATGACCGATCCAGTAAGCTCGTAATCGGACGATTTTCTGCACAGGTGCGCGCACGAGGACGCGTAATTGAATCGACAACCACCATAATAAAACGAGAACGGGATAAAAATACGGGCGTTTCTTATAGCAAAACGGACATGTCGGTAGTGTAAAGGCTTTATATATACACAAAGATTTTCAGCATAACCAGAAGACTGAGATAGTCATACCAATTATTTTACTTTGTGACAAAGGTGACAATACGAGACAGGTTTTCATTTGAAGTAAACTATTTCTTTTAAAGGCATGCAAGCGATCCGGAGGCTCGTAACGAAAGACATTGAGAGGGATAAAATCATATTAAACCCTATAAAATTGTTAACCCGTTTGTATCGGACCTTGAATAATCTGACGAGGTTGCATTTAGTGAATGAAAGACCGTCCAGTTTCCGTCTGGCTGATTTTTTCGTAGTAAAATCGGGAGCTGGTATGGATATTATTCATAGTTGTTTTATCTTTTAAAAGTCTGATGAGCAATAAGCCATATTTTTCATTTTCCCCACACCGTGACTAAACTGTCCTCGAGCGTGGTTACCGCTTGATAACCATTTCCAAATCACTGGCTCCATAGTAAAGCTGTAAACTCCTGACGACTACGATTAAAAAACCGTTCATATATTGCATCATCGTCTATTTGGTTTACAGTGTATAGTGTATAACATTTTCTATTTAACTTCTTCGGGCCAAGGATGCAAAATTAATCATTGAAAAACATAGCTGGGTTCAGCAAAAAAATACAAAAGAAAGAACATCACTTGTGTCTCGTAATGAACTCACTCGCATGTATACAAGGCACCTACTTCCACAAGTTAAATAACTCGTGCAATGCTCGTAAGATTCAGAGAATTGCGGTTAGCTGTAAAAAAATGGCCCCATAAGTCACCCGAGGGTAAAAGTCCAGGAATTGGCTGACATCTGTAGGTTGCGTGTGACTGCCAAATTTCAACCACGTCAGTGTGGCGAGGACAAATCCTGTGCGATTTGGCCTAGAATGCCTGAGATGATTTGTTTCTCTCAACACCCGAAAGAAACGCTAAGTTATGAGTATTACTTATCTTGCTTTGCTGAAACTGTGTTTATCCCCAGTCATTGCAAACATTGCAGCATGAGGCACCGGTCTTATGTGAGTTGACTTGTCGGCGTCTGTTCTCAGAGTTGCTGTTGTGTCAAGCATGACAGGGGGGCGGCAGCAGCCTGGTGGGCAGACTGAATGAGAGGCTGGGTCAGGGCCAGCGGCTGCTTACAGCTCTGACAGCCTTCTCCCACATTCCCGGCTCCGACAAACTGGTTCGCAAGGTCAACGCCGAGCTGCGCTTCCTCCGCAAGGTGGAGAAAAAGTCACAGAACTTGAAGGAGGACAATCTGCGCAGCAGCAACATGGAGAGTCTGACGGCCATCACGGCGATGCTAGAGTCGGCCGCCGACGTCTCTGCTATCCTGGCCACTTTTCCGGCAGGGGCTCCCCAGCAGCGCCTGGTGGTGGACCTGGTGACCGATGGTGGCGCCACCTGGATCAAGGTGATCGCGCGCAGCCCGCGTGCTCTGCAGTTCGGGCAAAGGTCGGCGGACCAGGCTCGTCAGTACCTGGCGGCCGCCAGTCGCAACCGGCACTGTTTCCTGCCGCCCACCGTGCAGTTTGTGTTCTGGGCGGGTGTTGGTTGCCGGCTGGCGCAGCGGCTGACAGCCCTTGGGGTCGATGTCAGCGGGCAACGCATCGACGACGACGCGCTGGGCCTAGTGGATGATGACGCCAGCCACTGTAGCGATGAGGACGACCTGTGGCGCCCCGCTGCCGACACGAGCGAGACCACCCAGCCGGCGGGCCTCAACCTGGACGTGACGGCCATGTTGGCGTACGTCTCCAACCTCACCAACGGCGGGTGTGAGCTGGCGTTTAGGGAGCCGGCGCTGGCGCAGCAGGCGCAGTGGGAGCGTCAGACGCCGGTGCTGCCGCGCCTGCAAGCGCTGTTCGCCGACCACCGCCTAGTCTGTTGTCGGTCAGCGCACGCCGCCTTCACATCCATCGTCAACACGGTGGGCGGAACTGCGGAGCGGCGGCGTGCCGAGCTGCTGCTGCAGCGTGTCACGCTGGTGGAGGACGCCAGCTGTGCGGTCACGGCGGCGCTGCTGCAGCGGGGGCGGGTCAGCAGCCGCGCCGCCGCCGTGTTTGGCACCGGCGAAGCTCTGCGACTGCCAACTGTCACTGCCAACACTGGCTTTGTGCGCGCCGCCGCCGGCCAGGGGGTCCGGCTGACGGCGCTGACGCACGGCTCGCGTGCTCTCTCCGAGGCTAAGGAGCCGGCCTCTGCCGCCACTGAAAAGGGCCTGCCGGCGGGTAGATGGGACAGTGTAGAGGTCTCAGAGCCTCCGACGTCAGTGGACGGCACGCTGGCGTGACAGCAGGCCGCTGTGGACGTGACCTGCTGAGCCATCCGCTCCGCAACCATTCGCTGCTTATAACTGGACTGTGGTGGGGTACTGAGTCGATTTTGTTGGAATCAGTCCTTGCGTGCAGGCGCATAAGGGGGTGCATTGAAATTCCACTGGTAAAAGTGTCTTATTTGAATATTTAAGAATATTGCACCCATTCTAAAAGGGCTATGATATGATTTGTGGAGTGCCCAGTTTTAAAAAAATTAGTTTTTGGTTCACATATATTTTTCGACTTTTCAGCAACAGTGAGGTGCTTCTGGGTTTCCTTTTCTATGTATTTGTATGTATGTATGTCTGCACCTTATAAAGTTATTTTAAGGCATTTCGGTACGTTGTGATTGGAAAGCAGGTGTGATGTTGCACAGAGGACGCTGTGGTCTGACCCGGCGCCGCGGTAAGACGACTCTGGTCTGACCCAGCGCCGCGGTAAGAGGACTGGTCTGACCCGGCGCCGCGGTAAGAGGACTCTGGTCTGACCCAGCGCCGCGGTAAGAGGACTGGTCTGACCCGGCGCCGCGTTAAGAGGACTCTGGTCTGACCCGGCGCCGCGTTAAGAAGACTCTGGTCTGACCCGGCGCCGCGGTAAGAGGACTCTGGTCTGACCCGGCGCCGCGGTAAGACGACTCAGTGGTCTGACCCGGCGCCGCGGTAAGAGGACACAGTGGTCTGACCCGGCGCCGCGGTAAGAGGACTCTGGTCTGACCCGGCGCCGCGTTAAGAGGACTCTGGTCTGACCCGGCGCCGCGGTAAGAGGACTCTGGTCTGACCCAGCGCCGCGTTAAGAGGACTCTGGTCTGACCCGGCGCCGCGGTAAGAGGTTGGCCACTCGGGTGGTCCCGTACCATAAATAGTGCCTGCGAACAACTGCTATTGCGCAAACGGCAGAGTAGACGTGCCGCTGGCATGGTGATGGGCTCTGTGCTGCGCCGAGTGGCGATCAGTTTCCGTGTTTCTGTATCGATTTCCGATCTGGTCCCGGTTTGTATCGGTCCTCGAAGTCATGGAGATGTCCAATAGGGAGATATCTGTCCGAGAAATTATCGAACTTGAATATATATATATATTTTATTTATTTATTTATTTATTTATTTATTTAAGCAAATCCTGAAGTTCTGATGTATATCACTTACAGGGGCGTAGCCCAGGGGGGGCCGGCAGGGACATCCCCCCTGAGCACACGATTCTGTAACAAGCAGGGACCTTTTTACCCATCAGGGTCCTTTTGGCGCTGTCGCAGGGGCCCTTTTTGGGGCGCCGCTCCCCTGAGCGAAATCCTGGCTACGCCCCTGAATTCACTTACAAGGAACGTGGAGATATGAAAGTGACAGCTGCTAACAGTGCAAGCGGATTCAAGCCGTGAACGGTTTTCCCAGTCTGATAACAGTCTGCTGTTGCTGCTTTATCGAAGCCGTGCTGCATTGTTTCACTGGGGAGAGGGGGCGATGGCACGTATGGCCCAGTGCCGGGGCGTCTGATTTTCTGACCCCCAGGTCTGGGACAGGTCCCAAGAGTCGCCAAATCGCTCCCAACGGACGAGCATTTGCAAGACCGCTATCAACAGGACAGCAAACCTGCTGGCCGTTAAACCCAGGGAAGAAGATGATGCCAAACCCAGTGGCGCAGCCAGGGGGGCACAGGGGCACGTGCCCCCCCATCGGTGCCGGGGTGCCCTTTTGATTGCCAGGTTGTGTGCCCTTTTTGGCCGTGCCGCTCGAAATTTAGTGCCCTACGTCGTTGAGCCTAGATGGAACTAGACTACATTTAGCGATTTGAACTATTGTTTGACAATTAAGTGCCTTTTTGGTCAGTTAGGGCATTCTGTCGCCTTTCCAAGCACCCAGGAAGAGTATAGGCACGTAATCCGTTTCCAAATAATGCCTCATCGTCGCCAATAATCGTATGGGCAGAGCTAAACTGGTGCCCCTTGAGCTCATCTGGTGCCCCTGAGCGCTGGTCTTGAACCCTGGAACTGATCATGTGCCTTCTGAGCTGATCTGATGCCCTCGTAGTCAATCTGGTGCCCCCCTGAGAAAATAATTGTGCCTTCTGAATCTATATAATGCTCTCTGAGTTAGTCTGATGCCTCCGAGCTTGCCTGGTGCCCTATTAGCTGTTTTAGTGCCCCTTGAGCTGATCCGGGCCCCTGAAATTATCTAATGCCTCCCGTAGTTTATCTACTGTCCAGGGCCGCAGCCAGGGGTCACAGGGGCACGTGCCCCCATCGGTGCCGGGTGCCCTTTTGATTGCCAGGTGGTGTACCCCCTTTGGGCCGTGCCGCTCGAAATTTAGTGCCCTACGCCGTTGAACCTAGATGGAACTAGGCCACATTTAGCGATTTCAACTATTGTTTAACAATTAAGTGCCTTTTTGGTCAGCTAAAGAATTCTGTCGCCTTTCCAAGCACCCGGGAAGAGTATAGGCACGTAATCCGTTTCCAGATAATGCCTCATCGTCGCCAATAATCGTACGGGTGGAGCTCATCTGGTGCCCCCTGGAGATGATCATGTGCCTTTTTGAGCTGATCTGATGCCCTCGTAGTCAATCTGGTGCCCCCTCCCCTGAATAAATAATTGTGCCTTCTGAACCTGTAATGCTCTCTAAGTTAGTTTGATGCCTCCGAGCTTGCCTGCTGCCCGATTAGCTGTTTTATTGCCCCTTGAGCTGATCCGGGCCCCCTGAACTTATTTAATGCCTCCCGGAGTTGATCTACTGTCCAGGGGTGCAGCCAGGAAGGCACAGGGGCACGTGCCCCCATCACTGCCAGGGTGCCCTTTTGATTGCCAGGTGGTGTACCCAATTTGGGCCGTGCCGCTCGAAATTTAGAGCCCTAGCCGTTGAACCTAGATTTAACTGGACTGCATGTAGCGATTGAAACTATTTTTGGCCAACTTTATACCTTTCTCGGTCAGCTAGGGCATTTTGTCGCCTTTCCAAGCACCCGGGAAGAGTATGGGCACCTAGTATGTGTCTACCTATTGCATCATCGTCGCCAATAATCGTACGGGTGAAGCCAATCTGGTGCTCCTTGAGCTCATCTCGTGGCCCCTTGAGCTGATTACTTGCCCTCTAAGCTGATCTGGTGCCCTGAGTCAATCGAGTGCCCCACTGAGCAAATAATTGTGCCTCCTGAACCTATATAATGCTCTCTGAGTTAGTCTAATGCTTCCGAGCTTGTTTGGTGCCCTGATAGCTGATTTAGTGCCCCTTGAGCTGATTCGGGCCCCCGAGCTGATATCATGCCTCCCCAAGTTTATTCTGTATCCTAAGTCAATATGGTGCCTCTTCAGCTGATTAGGTGCCCCTCAACTGATTATTGATGTCTCCTTAGATGGTCTGGTCCCCCCTGAGCTGGTTTGGTGGGTCCTGAGTCCACCTTGTGTCCCCTGAGCTGTTATGTTGCTCCCTGAGCTGATTTAGGCTCCTGCCATAGTCTGGGGGGCTGGGAGCTGATCGATCGGGGCCCCGAGCGGATCGATCTGGTGCCACCTGAGCCGCACTAATGCCCCTTAGTCGATCTGGTGCCTCCTGAGCCCATATGATGCCCCCTGAGAAATCTGGTGCCCTTTCAGCTGATCTGGGCCTCCTTACGTGATTTCATGAGCAGATCTAAAGCCCTGAGCTGAGCTGGGCCCACAGAGGCTGATGAGGGCCCCTGAGATGGTATGGGCTTATGAGCTGATTAAGTGCCTCCTGACTTGATCTGGTATTCCCAAGCTGGTTGGGGACCACTGATCTGATTGTTTGTCGCCGGAGCTGATCTGGTGCCCTATGGGCATCTGTTGTCCCCTGAGCAGCTCTGGGGCTTTTGAACTGATTGGGCCCGGAGCTGGTGAGGGATCCCTGAGCTGATTTAGTGCCCCTGACTTGAACATGCCCCTGTGCTGATCGATCTGGTGCACCCTGAGCAGATATACTGCCTCCTGAACTTAACTAATGCCCCCTGAGTCGATCTGGAGCCTGCTGAGTCATCAGTGTGTCTCCTGGGCCCATCTTATTCCTCTGAGCTAGTCTGGTGCCCCATGGATAATATTATGCCCTTTAAGCTGACCCGGGCCTCCTAGGTTAATTACGTGATTTCCTGAGCAGCTCCCAGGCCTTGAGCTGAGCTGGGCCCACAGGGGTTGGTGAGGGTCCCTGAGATGGTATGGGGCTCCTGAGCTGATTAAGTGCCTCCTGACTTGATCTGGTATTCCCGAACTGATCTGGGCCCTGAGCTGGTCGGGGACCACTGATTTGATTGTTTGTCCCCTAGGCTGATCTGGTGCCCTATGGGCCGATCTGGTGTCCCCTGAGCAGCTCTGGGGCTTTTGAACTGCTTGGGCCCCGAGCTGGTGAGGGATTCCTGAGCTGAATTAGTGCCCCTGACTTGATCTTGCCCCGTGACCTGACTTGAGGCCCCTGAACTGATCTGGGGCCCCAAGAGCTGATCTGGGGCCCAAGAGCGGATCTAGGTTTTGAGGGTACCCTGAGCTGGTCCGTGCGCTGAGCTTGTGAGAGCCCCTTAAGTTGGCTTGAGGCCCCTGAAGTGATCTGGCGCCTTAAACTGTTCTGGGGCTTCTTGAACTGGTTTAAGGCCCCATGAGTCTATCTGTGGCCCATTGAGCTAGTCTGATGACCTCATCTCTGGGACCAATGAGCTAGTCTAGTCCCTGGGTGAAGCATGAGCTGCTCTGTGGCCCTGATCTACATCAGGGACCCCTGAGATGATCTTGAATAGATAGATAATAAGAACACAAGGCCAACTCCCATCATCTTGGGGCGGGGTCACTGAGCTAGTCTATTCCCTGGATGCACATCTGGGGGATGGGGAAGTTGCTCTGGAGGCCTCTGATCCACACTTGGGGGCCCCAGAGCTGGTCTTGAATAGATTGGGAATAAGAACCCAATGGAAACTCCCTTGTAAAACGGAGCCAACGGGAATGAGGAATCTCTAAAACGGCTTGTGATACCTAGGCACCCCTGGTTATATAAATTGCTTATTATACTGGTGGATTCTGGGAAGGGATGATAAAAAGACATGTGCCCCTGAGCTCAGAGCACAGTCCCCTAAACCAGGATTTCTACTAATTAATTTAGATGAAGAAATAGTTTTCACAATTTTCAGCCCTGTCACACCATCCCCATCCAAACCACCGGCCTGTTCACCTTTTATTTACTCTTAACTGGGACCGAGCCTTGCGAATATGGAACTTAATAAACGCGTTCAAAATGTATCTCCCAAATTTTTCCGGCAGCAAAAATGTGTTCTTCCAAAGACACTATACTACTCCTCGTCCCACGGCGATTGTGGGAGGCAAGGAACTTAATCCGCATTCAGCTAGGGCTCACTCGTCACGACAAAACCAGTGGGCATAACAGAAAATTTTCGACTCCAATATGCCTTAACCTGCACATTGTAACAGATATCACATGCTCCGCTGATTTCTCTGATGTTAAGTACTTGCATGAGTTGGCTGCCCTTAAATCTATCCAAAAAGTAGTGTTTTGGCTACTTCCATGACATTTTGGTGATATTTCGTTCCTTTTTTCGGTTTTAATCGAGTTTTCCTTCTCCGTCAATGATTTCTTTGCATTTTTATTGAACCAAAGATGCCCAAAAAATTATATAAACAAAGATATAGTAAGTTTTTTAGGTTACGTTAAAAGTGCCCTTTTTTCCCCGGGGTGCCCCTCAAAGTTGGTGTGCCCCCCCATACGAAAGCTCTGGCTGCCCCTGGCCAAACCCCAGAAATTATAGCTTTGATCGATCATTGGATTTAATCGCGCGGCAACATCTGCGGTCGCAAAACACCAAAATCATTGTTTGGCTTCCAGGACCCCGGAACTCTATAATAAGGCAATCAGTGGCTTATGTGCCCCTAACCGTCCTTTTCCCTTTTTCCGGGCCCCTAGGTCCAAATAATCAGCCCACCGCTTTCGCACCTACCCCGCGTCAGGTTGATTGCTGGCTCGGCGCATGTAGTGAGAGGCGGCCTGAGCAGCAGTGCTGTATTCACCCCCGGCCGGGGCCGTATGGCATAGCAGACAGGCAGGCGGCGGCCGTTCCGCGGGTCGGCACCAGTCGGATTTGTACAGCCAGGAATCAACACAGTAGTGCCAATCCAACACTGCCAGTCTCAATCCTCATACCAACAGCGGCAGTGCGCATCTGGGGCCAGTAACGAAACTCACCGTGGTCCGGCCCGCAAGGCTATCAACAATTACACCATAACAGTTCACATGTGTCCGCGTCCAACAACCATGCTAGGAAGACTAAGGCAGAAGTGGGGATCGACGCGCCCCGCCAACCACACCGAGCCTGCCGTCAGTGTGGATGGCGCTTAGCAACATGCCCTATCGCGCACGATGGGCAGCGTTTTCAAACACTCGCCCCTCCCTCAATAAACCGTTTAGAACATTCGCCTTACCTCTCTCGGATTATGTCATATCTGCAGACGTGCGTGAACAGAATGGAATGCATATAAATACTTGGGTCGGGCGTCACGGCCACGGCCCCCACGCCCTGTCAGCTTCTCTCTTACGGAAAACATAAATACGCATGACAGTCGCCTCCTCCAGAGAGACAGATCGTGTAAAAATCACACTCACACGGACACAGACAGTACAGTTTAAAGATGCTGCTATAAGTGCTTCCAAAGATGCGCAAGTTCGGTTTCCAACGAATGCTTAATGTAGTAAACAAGCTAAGTATTCAAGGCTGTCAAGCAGGCCATTTTTAACATGTTAACTGGGGGGGGCATTTTCCCCTCCCCAGTCGGCCGAAATGCCCCCCCCAGTGCCCGGAAATTGGCCCCCAGTGAAATAGACCGATGACTTAAAATTTACCAAATGCCGACTTACCTAACAAAATAAGACTAAACCTCACCCGATGATTATAAGTTAGTTATATTGCTGGTCCAAAATTGGCAAACCACAAAGATTCGGTTAAAAAATTACGTCCGTGGCTGTCTACTCCACCGTGCGAAGACGAAACAAAGCGCGTAGTTACGGGAAATCCCGGCAAAACAGCCTCAGCATTAAGTGGGTTCATTTTGCATTTTTATTTTTGATCCCCGCTCCCCGGGCAATTTCTGATGTCTTGGCAGCCAGTGATCACGAATCAGGCCAAACAAAGTTTATTTGATGATTTTCGTGCTGGCAAAAACGAATAGTTTGCAGCGGAAAAACATGATTTTTATGCCAAATTGCTTCCTGCTGGTAGGAATGAAAAATGAAAATGAGAAAAAAACACATGCTGATTGACTCGTCAATTGCCTACAAAATGACACCATTTTAAAAGATATGTGCCTCTCCATAATCTCGAATCAAGAACAAATGGCACACAAGTTGCCGAGTATTGCGTCACGCTGGCCACAATGGTACTGCCGCTGGGCGTCCTTTCACGGCCTTCCGAGCGGCGCTGAGTCTCCAGGGCCGATCGAGTATTTTGATCCTGCGTCCTGTCTGCATCAAACTTGAAAAACGTCTGACTGCATTGCTTGTCTGGCGGTAAAAACGCTGATTTTAACGATTAAAAATTGCATTACAAGTCCCACACGCACTGTTGTTCACCTTAGCACGATTGGTAAGAAAAGTCCCTCATAGATATGCGCCAAGGCAACAAATATTAATTTTGTCATGCCGGTTCAGAGAGGCCTGCTTTCCTCGCTGAATATTCGAGCTTACCTGTCTGATATACTCACCGTGTTTATAATTCTTGAGACGTAGGGTGAGTTGGAAAGCATGATTTAAGTCGATTTGTGTTGCTTTCCAGACATGAGCGCCCGCAAACGGAAGGCGAAGTATCATAGTGTTTCCAAGTGGCGTCATACGACCTGCCCCACAACAAGCTTCCTCTGAATCTGGATGTGATCTGAAGCCTTTTGCAAATCAGCGCGCAACAAAATGGAGTTCCGAATTCCAGTAAAGAAACCTAAGTCAAGTTGCGGATGAAACCATCTCGCTGTGGGATCGGATTCCATCCCGACCATGAAAAAAGGCAAGGTCCTAGTTCAGATAAACAGCCTGTGGAAGGAGATGGACTACACTAAAAAAGGTGGGCCACACAGCTGGAAGGCCTCTGAAGGCCGGTTTCGCGCCAGGCTGGATAGCCTATGCGATATCTCCTCGGCTGCCAGAGTGCCGGAGCACCCGGAAGGCTTTGCATTCTTGAGAGACCAGCACTCGGACCGCCCGATGACGATTGGCCCAGTAGACGGTGTCACCATGGAGCGCTTGCGTCGGCAGACTAAAAGGCAAGCGAGGAGGACGACAGCAAGGAAGCCTACACTCAATGCCGCCAGTGCCAAGCCATGCGCCCAGTCAACCCCTGTACCAGCAGTTTTCGGGCCTCGAACCGCTGCCCGATCAGCTAATCGAGCCATAAGATCGGTCACCTGGATGAATTGATGGCAAGCAATGATGGAAATCCCGGCCATGCCGGTGCCGCCGCTGGCCTCAGCCTCACCGACGCCCGCTGCAGCCAGCTCAGATGCTGCTATCTCCGCCGTCAGTGACGACCCCCATTATTATCCAACAACTCCTTGCGGGACCAAGACATCAGATATCAGCTCCTTGGTGGAGGCCGTAGATGCAGCCAGCATTGGCAACACAAAAGCCGCCTCAATGTTTTCTATCCAGCAGGGTTCTGTTGTAAACGGTCCACATTATTTGGAGTTTTCTCTTTCTTGTCCTGTCCAAGACTGTAATGAGTGAGGACAGTGTTACGACAGAACCTACTGGATAGAAGGCATTGAGGAGGCTTTTCTGGTGCCAATGCTGGCTGCATCTACGGCCTCCACCAAGAAGCTAAGAGCCGATGTCTTGGTCCCGCGAGGAGTTGCGGGATAATAATCGGGGTCGTCACTGACGGCGGAGATAACAGCATCGGAGCTGGCTGCAGCGGGCGTCGGTGAGGCTGAGGCCAGCGGCGGCGGTCTCAACAGCGGCGGCACCGGCATGGCTGGGATTTCCATCATTGCTTGCCATCAATTCATCCAGGTGACCGATCTTATGGCTCGATTAGCTGATCGGGCAGCGGTTCGAGGCCCGAAAACTGCTGGTACAGGGGTTGACTGGGCGCATGGCTTGGCACTGGCGGCATTGAGTGTAGGCTTCCTTGCTGTCGTCCTCCGCGCTTGCCTTATCTGCCGACGCAAGCGCTCGATGGTGACACCGTCTACTGGGCCAATCGTCATCGGGCGGTCCGAGCGCTGGTCTCTCAAGAATGCAAAGCCTTCCGGGTGCTCCGGCACTCTGGCAGCCGAGGAGATATCGCATGGGCTATCTAGCCTGGCGCGAAACCGGCCTTCAGAGGCCTTCCAGCTGTGTGGCCCACCTTTTTTAGTGTAGTCCATCTCCTTCCACAGGCTGTTTATCTGAACTAGGACATTGTCTTTTCTCATGGTTGGGATAGAATCCGGTCCCACAGCGAAATGGTTTCCTCCCCAACTTGACTTATGATATTTTTTACTGGAATTCGGGACTCCATTTTGTTGCGCTCTGATTTGCAAAATCCTTTCGTTCCCATCCAGATTCAGAGGAAGCTTGTGGGGCAGGTCGTATGACGCCACTTGAAACACTATGATACTTCGCCTTCCGTTTGCGGGCGCTCATGTCTGGAAAGCAACACAAATCGACTTAAATCATGGTTTCAAACTCACCCTACGTCTCAAGAATTATAAACACGGTAAGTATCTCAGACACGTAAGCTCGAATATTCAGCGAGGAAAGCAGGCCTCTCTGAACCGGCATGACAAAATTAATATTTGTTGCCTTGGCGCATATCTATGAGGGACTTTTCTTACCAATCGTGCTAAGGTGAACAACAGTGCGTGTGGGACTTGTAATGCAATTTTTAATCGTTAAAATCAGCGTTTTTACCGCCAGACAAGCAATGCAGTCAGACGTTTTTCAAGTTTGATGCAGACAGGACGCAGGATCAAAATACTCGATCGGCGCTGAAGACTCAGCGCCGCTCGGAAGGCCGTGAAAGGACGCCCAGCGGCAGTACCATTATGGCCAGCGTGACGCAATACGCAGCAACTTGTGCGACATTTGTTCTTGCTTCGAGATTATGGAGAGGCACAGATCTTTTGAAATGGTGTCATTTTGTAGGCAATCGACGAGTCAATCCGCATGTATTTTTTCTAATTTTTAATTTGTCATTCCTAGCAGCAGTAAGTAATTTGGCTCAAAAATAATGTTTTTCCGCTGCAAACTATTCGTTTTTGCCAGCACGAAAAATCATCAAATAAACTTTGTTTGGCCTGATTCGTGGTCACCGGCTGCCAAGACATCAGAAATTTCCCGGCGAGCGGGGATCAAAAATAAAAATGCAAAATCAACCCACCCTACTCAGCATCAACAAATCACAACGCTGGAGATAAACGCTGGCCTACAACCAATCAAACATCTTGTTCTATCCGACCGGAAGCTCACATCCCAGCCAGTACCGTGACATTGCATGATGATTTCACACGCAGTCAGTTTTCAGCGCTTCTCGTTCGTGAATTAGACGGGACACGGTGTAGTCAAAGTGCGTAAGACTGGTTGCTGGTGTGGCGGTATGAAGTGCTTAGCCTTTTTATTTATTATTGTGGTGGTAGCATGCATAAGCGCCGCAACCGGCAAACAAGTGAGGGGGCTAGCCAAACTTTAACCTGACGCTGACAGCAAACTTTCCACGTTAGTATCAACAACTTTCCGAATTTGGGCTCCTCTTTGCCTTCCGCAGCGGCTGATTGTACAAATTTCCGGGTTCCTCCCATTATTTTAATGTTATGGTTATGTGGATAAATTTATTGATGGCCACGCGGGGTTGGAAGAGCACCCCTGACTTTCTATTAGATGGGTAGTGAGCTAAGAATATTGCATCAAGTTAATGTCAAACTGTCAACATTTAGTTTTAAACAGTGATACAAGTCGTTTTTCTGCAGGTTGATTATCGCAAGAGGTCATTTTAGCCACAAATCTGGCTTTTGTGGTGTTTATTTGGCTATTTTAGTGGAAATAAAATTTTGCCCCTCTTTGGCCCTTTTTCTAACTCGGTTTGACCTTTCCCGTCGAAAAAACCGGCAGTCCTGGGCAGCATCTATAATCTCTAGACATGGAATAACCCAAAAATTCAGAAACATTTCAACACTAACGCGTCAAAGTTTTATTAAATCCCTCAAAATGGGATCTTGATCCCCTCATTGGCGGACGCAGGGGGGGGCATGGCCATGGCCATGGCCCGTCCAAAGCGCCGGAGTGGGGCCAAACTATCTTTGGGCCCCCAAAGTCCGGATAAATTTTTGAAAAAAGGTGCTTACACTAGGTCTGTCTGCAAAAGATATTAGCTCCCCCATCTCTCCCCCAGGAGAGCAATCATGTACTCGGAGAGGTAGCTTATACTAGGTCTGTCGAGCACCCAAAATGCACGTCCCCCCCAGGAGGAGAGGCAGACATGGGTTTGCCCCCCAAAAAAACTGGGGTCTGCGTCCGCCCCTGGATCCCCTGAAGACACTATAATTGTCAGCACAAGAAATGCCCCCCCCACTGACTTTTCCTTAAAAATGCCC
The DNA here is from genome assembly GCA_034440635.1 of Lepas anatifera. Taxonomy (NCBI): domain Eukaryota; kingdom Metazoa; phylum Arthropoda; class Thecostraca; family Lepadidae; genus Lepas; species Lepas anatifera. Next base: position 100,383 of record JAOTON010000329.1, read on the forward strand.
TGGTGTCAAGCGCTTATTGCAGATGAGATTGAAAACATTAATGGAACACACATTACACACATTTAACTCGGAAAACGAAACGTGGTAAATATGAACAAGGCAAAGATCTGCCTCACAACATACTACTGCGAAGTTCTCCTCCATTAAGGGCCAGTGATGTTAATGCCAAGACCTTAAACTAAGCGATTCACCTGGTTCACTGGGGGATGCAAGTAGACTGTAAAACGAAAACAAGACGCCTCCAATGTCCGGTAAAGGTAGTCGCTTTGAAGGAAAAAATGTGTATCCTCAGTCCTTTCGAATTACTTTTCTTGGTGTTAGAGTGCATGGCGGAGAGAAAGACGAGGGCATGCCGCGCGTACGACTAGGCATATGCCACCCGCTTCGACTCAGAAGATTTTCGGAACCTTCTCATCACACTCAGCCCCTGGGAGAGGAGACAACAAGGTAGGTGGAGCTTTTCAAACAGGTTGGCTAACACTGTGACTGCTGCAGTCCCGTGATGACCTCGACTTTGATGCGCGACTGACCAATATGTCACGTGCTGCCGGAGGGCTGAAGCGCCCGAGTGAGAACACTAGCATGAGCAACAGCGGGCAGATGAGCAGACGGTCGTCTACTCCCCTGAGCGGCTGTGCTCAGGTACTCTCTCGCTGCTGCGTCACTGGCAGCGGCGGCGGCGGTGCTCAGGTGAGCAGACTCTCTCGCTGCTGCGTCACTGGCAGCAGCGGCGGCGGTGCTCAGGTGAGCAGACTCTCTCGCTGCTGCGTCACTGGCAGCGGTGGCGGCGGGGAATCGTGGCCACCGTCGGGCGGGCGCCTCCGCTCCATGGTGGCCAGAGCCTCCACTGAGGACAGTTACTGAGTCAGTGCAGGACTACACCAAATGTCTACCTCGGGTGTATCCACTGGCTATGACGCCGAGACACTGAGCCTGCCCAGACCATTGTCGGAGTGGTACTTGGCGAACCACTGTCACACCCCCATTGATAGATAAACGTGTTTATATTAACTACAACTCTATTCATCATGTATGTTCCACAAACAGCAGTTTGAAGCGTGTGAGAGACTGAGGCAGTGGCAGGAACGTACCGTCAGGGAGCGCCGAGGGTGGACGTGCAGCCGCTGCGACCGCTAGTGAACGGCAGAGGCCACTGAAACAGGGGCGTGCGTGACACGGCATGCGGGGCCAGAGGCGGGCGTGCGGACCTGCTGCGAGCGGGTAGGTGCCGACGGTGCTCGTGCCGGACTCCAACTACAGTCTACCAGCCAGCCCTCAACTACAGAGTCACACAATAGCACGGCAAGCCTTTGCTATGGGAGGCCGGCACACTCCGGCCCAGCCCAAAAACACTGCCAAACGCGCGGCCTCAACAATGAACAACGGCACACAAATCTAATAAACAAACATGCAAACAATGAAGTAGAGAATTTGCGGACGGCGGAGGAGAGATAGCAGGCAGCGCCAGCGGGGCGCTCTCGGCGCACACACTCACCTGCCACGCGCTTGCTCCTCTCGGTGACCTGTTTGGCCAGCACCTGGTTGAGCTGCAGGATGTGGGCGCGCTGTAGTCTCTCCTGACCGGCACTGCCCCCGGCAGACTCACTCGTGCCGATCGTGTCCAGAAATCCGGTACTGGCCGTCAGCATGCGCCGGATGGATGCCGCCTTCTGACTCCGTAGCGATTGTTCTTCGGCTGACGCTGGTTCCACCTCCTGCAAGCATGGTCAAACCTGTCCACCTCCAGCACACGGCATCAGACCTGTTCATCTCCTGCACAAGACGTCAGACCTGTCGCACGAGGCTAGACCTCTTCACCTCCTGCACAAATGGCGATTGGTCAGACCTCTCCACCCCCCGCACACGGAGCCATTGGTGTATCCAGAGGGGCCAAAGGGGCAATGGCCACCCCAAAGTCTAAATTCATGTATTTTTCCCCAAAGGCTAGCAGTCTAAAATGTCCGGGTCTGGCCGCCATTCTTCGAATTATACGCAGAAGCTCGTATTTTAGAACCAGCATCTCTGACTAACCAATTTTCATATCTTAAACATAGCCCCAGAAACTTTTTCCAGGTGGGGCGGGGAGGGGGGGAGTTGTCACCGCTGGTGAGGTCAAATATGATTCGGCCTATCACTTGATTTGTTAACGGGAAAGGCCCGGAATCAGCTCAAAGTTGGGGGAGGGGAGGCACTGCCCATAGTCCGAAAGTTTGGGGGTCGGAATCCGCCCCCTGCCCCCCGGTTCCTGCGCCTATGCTCTTAAAGGGAATGTGGCACCTTCACAACGTGATTTTAACTGAGATAGCCAAGTTGTAACGCAGGTCGGAAAACCCGGTACTCCATATTTCATTTGTCTTGGAACTCGATATTTCCGTAGAAAAAAGCTAAAACCTACCGGACACCAGCCCCCCTCAGCCCCCCGTCGTCGGCGGCCATTGTTGTGAGCTTCTGGTGTGACGACATATGCTGACGTCACGATGAGCATCAGCCAATCGAAGCCCTTGAAGCGTTTCAAGTATGGCAGTGGTTGCCAGATCGTGACATCATCCATAGGCTGATATTTATTTTTTTCTAGAGGAGTATTTTTAAAAACCAAATATTGAGCTTATTGCACATTTTTTCAGAGAAATCATGAGTGGTTTCATTATTTTTTACTAAAAGTACGCCTAATTACACTAAATTCCAGGATTCGACTAAGGTGCCACATTCCCTTTAAGCGCTCCTTGAGAGCAGTGCTGTGACCGCCAAGGTAAGAATTCGATACATTATGTGGCTTAAAGACCCTCCTAGTAGCCAAGGAAGCTTGGAAGGGCTAAAGAGCGCTTATGCACTCTGAACGTCACTTTGGCGTATTTTGTAGCTTGGACCTTAGTGTTTATGGCCAGAGAAACTGGCAACCGATCCCTCAGGGGACCGATCTTCACTAGCCGGATTCGTCCGGCAAGTACAGATTGGAGCAACGGGGTGTGACGCGCCCGGGCCCCAATCGGCCCTGGAAGGCACGTCGTCGCACCACAGCGGATACATCATTTCTAGCCCTTCGGCGGCCGCCGCCTTTTCCGACCTTGGTCGGTTAGGGTCGGCGACTCTGGTGATGAGATCTGCAGTGTCGGTCAGTCGGGTCAGCGCAGTGCCACGGGTCGCACGCGTGTCCGGCGCTCCTTCCTCGCTACCCACACCCGCTCTCTGTGAAGCTGGCTGAGTGACTGTGCATGAGCGTGTTAAGTGCGATTGAGATTGGGTGGAGATTCTTGGTGAGAGCACGGATTGTTGCTGTGTGCATGCTTTCTAATTAAAGGCTAGGCCGCTGTGAGTTGACTTTCCACGGACACCACTGAATAAAATTTTTGTGCACGCATTAGGCCGGCAATTAGACAGTTATGGATCATTGTCAAAACATACGGCCCGTTAAGTTTTTTCTTGCTGCTCTGTTGATGCTGCATGCTACCAACACTCTGCTTCAAGCTACGCGCCCAGCCAGGCGCGTAGCCAAGGGGGGCGGCAGGGACAGCCACCCCCCCCTCTGAGGACACGGGCCGCGCGAAGCGCGGCTCGCCCTCATTATGTTCTGTGGCCAAATTTGAAATTTCATACCAGACAGGGCCCTCTTAAGCCCTCTTCAGCACTCTATTCTGTAACAAGCAGGGCCCTTTTTACCCATCAGGGCCCTTTTGGCGCTGTCGCAGGGACCCTTTTCGGGGCGCCGCGCCCCCTCCCCCTGAGCGAAATCCTGGCTACGCCCCTGCGCGCAGCTTTGCCCGATTGGGATCAAACACGACCTACTGCTACACAGTGGCGGCGGATAAGGGGGTAGCTGCCCCCCCAAATTATCAGAGGGGCCCCTGGAAAAAATTAAGCTTAGTTCTTTTCAAAATGTTCATGAACGACCTGACTGTGCCCTTAACAGTTTCTCAGTTTTTAGGGGCCCTTTGCTGTCGAGGGGGTCCCATTGTCAAGGGCCCCCCTGAAAAATTTCCCCCTCCCCATCCGAAAATAGCATCCGCCGCCACTGCTGCTACAGCCCGAGAACTTGGCCGTAGCCGGCTCGGCCCCGCCAGGTCAAGGTTGTCCTTAGGATCAGCTGATCGTGGGCCGGCCCTCTCCTAGACTGGACAAGGCGACAGAGGCGCACCCCGACGCAGAGGGAGGCGCGGCGGCGTCAACTGGAGCCGGCACTGAGATGTCGCACAGTGTTCTAAGGGAGGCCAAAATGGGGACATTATTCGAATTTCTGACTATTTTTAAAACTGATATTGATGTCTGCAACTAGAAGAAAAATGATCTGAGTGTCAGAAAATGTCAAACAAAAAATGTAAGGCCTTTGAAGTCGACGCGACAAGGCATCAAACCGCTGCCTTTGAATCTCTCGCCACATACCACGACAAAGGCCAAGAGCAATATGCTCATTTTCGTTTCTTTTTTTGTAGGCTAAGAAAACATACAGGATGAGACAAACCAGGGTTCATTAGAAAGCTCCAGGCGTGAAGAATGCTATTTTGCAAACAGTTTTCTCCAACGATTGATACAATGTCAATTATCGATAAGCATACACAAAATTGCGTCGCCTGCCCTGCAAGTTTCAGCTGCGTTACGCTGGGGCTGTGGTGATGGCGACTAGAGGTGGGACTTTTTGGAAAAAGCTGGTCCCGGTCCCGGTCCCGACCAACATTTCTTGGTCCCAGCCTAGTCCCGGTGAGTGAAGATGTGGTCCCAGCCTGGTCCCGGCAGCTTTTTTCCCACTTTTCGGCTTTTAAACATACTAATTTCTTGTGGGTTAAGAGCCAAACATATTCAGCAAATTCACATCATCATTACATAAACAAATCAACACAAAGTATGAACTATAGCTTCAGGAAATCCTTACCTACCAGGGGCAGATCCAGGGGGGCCGCGGCCTCCCCCTCGCTGGTAAGGCGCCCCCTCGCCACTAAGGCACCCCGGGGGCCGCCTCCATTTGCTCCACGTTTGCATGTCTAACGGAAATACTGGCGCCCCGTGGTAATGCTTCTGCATGCAAATACCACATCTTGACAACCAGCCCTGTATCACTGGCGCCAGTGATACATGGCACCAAGGGTGCATCAGGGCGCAAGGGCACCAATGGTGCATCATTGGTGCCCTTGTTTCACTCCCTACTGGATACGGACATAGACAATCTACACAGAATCGGGAAACCCAAAATGAACAACAAAACTCGACCAATCATTGTGAAGTTCGTGAGGCATTTAAAAAGGTCCGAGTTCTACCAGGAGCGAAAGCAGGTCCGTGAGGCCAGGGTCGACCAGAAATCTTGTTTTCGACCCGATATGCTGACCACCATTTTTTTGTCGGCCTGTCTGACCCGCCACAACAGCGCCATTATGTTTGTGGCCCGTCAGCTCAAGCGGGACGGTGTTCTCGCCCGAGCCTGGACGGATGCCGGGACCAAGAAGGCTCGAATTTCCAGCGACGGCCCAACCAGGAAAATCCGAGGAATCAGGGACCTACACAGGCTTGTTGGTGACCAGCCCTCCCTGGCCCTGACGGATTACGGCATTCCGAATATGCCAGGTTCGCCAGCCCCGCCGGAGGCATCGGGCTCGGGTGCTGCTGCGGGTCAGCGGAACACAGGACGCGGCAGGACAGCAGCCAGGACAGCCGACGGCCGGGGCAGCAACACCAGCTCGCCGGTCGCCACACGCTCCCGCGCTGGCGGCGCCCCTGCGACCGACGGCGGTCACACCACACCGCTGACCCGAGCCGCACCCTGGCAGTCGGCGGCCAGCGCCGGGCGGGGCAGCGGTAGAGGCAGTGGAGGAAGAGGAAAGCGGCGCCACCCAGGGAAGTGACTTTCGGAAGACAACAAAGTAGCTTCGTTTCGACACTGGCCCATCCATCTATGTTAAGTTTCCCCTACCAATTCAGAGTTATTGTTTCTTTGTGTTCTGAAAAGCCCCTGTTTTCATGGTAGCTATCGCTAAGATGTTTCTTTTCTTTGAATATGACCGCCTATTCACCATTTATGTCATGTTTCCCCTACAGAGATATTTCTTTGTGTTCTAAATCATTAGTTCTAAAATTTGTGTTCTGATAAAGGCCTTGTTTTGATGGTAGTTCAATTCTCGAAATTGTCTCGTGATGAAAAGCAGTATAGTGGTATTCAGTATTGATCTCTAATTTAGCATTGTTTGTGAAAGTATGATTGCCTGATGATATATCGGTCGTTATCATATGTTATTGGTTGTTGTCAACGCCTGCTGAACCAACGCCAGCCGCTCGGCCCCCTGCCTGCAATTGTTCCGATCCACGGCCTAGCCAACCGGCCCACTGCAGCCGCCGCCGCGCCGCCGCCTCTGCCCGGCCCAGGAGACCTCAGTCCGGATATTATCGATTATGAAAACATGAAAATTTCCAGTATGAACCTAAACAGCATCACTGCAGAAAACAGGATCGATGAGTTAGAAGAGTTTGTCAAGCTAAACAATATAGGAATTGTAAGTGCTGTTGGCACTTAGTGGATTTGGTGCTTTGAATAGCTTCAGTTGGCACCTCTACGTGCTGAGGTTTGAGGTGTGGCATCTGAATGTGTCAGACATAGCTTGCGGCGTTTATGTTCCATGTATATGGTGATTAGGAAATAGGTGGCAGGAATCTGACGGATAGCAACGTGTTTATTTGATTATATTATTAAAGCATAATTCGCACTAGGCTTTTGCACCTCTGTTTAGTTTTGTCTCCTCTCGGCGGGCGAGCTGAAGCGCCCTGAGCTGGCGCGCGGTGGTCGCGACCTCTGTTGGGTCGAGACGGTACAGGCGAGCGGTTGTTGGTTGTGACGGAGATCTGGTGAGTGAACTTAAACGCGCATTGACGGGGGTCTGAGCCACCTTGATTGACGGGGGGCGGGTACCCGCCCCTAGATCTCGAGAACCACGGTAGGTAGCGAAAACGGTAAACGGCGTTGGGCTGCCCATCCACTTCTCCATCGAAAACATTTGAACCATTTTTTGTAGGTCACATTTAAGGTCACGAGAGGTCAAAACATGCCCGTCATAGGGATAACATGTAAATTCAGTTTTCGGGCATTACATCTGAACAAGTAAAGATAGAGCAAAACGACTTAACTATATGAATCCTCTTAGAAGCCAATCGAATGATATATAATTTGACCTTGTAGGTCAAATCAAGGTTTGACCTGACCTGAGGTCAGGTCAGGGTCAAATTATATAAAATGCATATCATTAGAACCGCAAAGCCCAGGCGAGTCTAATGCAGCTAAAATAAATGCTCTATCACCATCCGTTACTGAGTTATTCCGTAAAAACCATTTTTCCATGTATTTCAATGGAGAGGTCATGGCGTCGTACCTGACCTTAGGTCATCGATATAAAAATACCGGAACGTATTTTAGAGAACTCGGTAGGGCCATTATGTGATATGAGTTTCAATCGGATAAGTTCACCCTGCTCCGACTTATGCTATCTTAAACTTTTTTGAGGTCGGGTCCTTGACCTGTACTGGTGACCTGACCTGAGATGACCTAACCTTAAAATTTTCACGAAGTTGTAAAATGATGAGGGAAAGGTTCTAAGTACGGGGCGCTACGCGCCGTTTTTCTATCTCGAAAACCCGAGGGGGCGGGTGATGTGTTAAGCTATGTCTCAAGGTTATTCTATGGCTTCTAACGTTAATGTCATCGATTCATACTTACAATGCGCAACGTGTTTGATAGTCTAAAGGTAGCTTCATTTACATTGTGTTATATACTTTATACGTATACTTTAAAGGATAGTTCAGGCGGCTTATTAACCTTTGTCTGTGCCCGTCTATTGTAGGAGTTACGGGTTGCGTGTGCATCGGTCATCGGCGGGCGGCGACGGCCAGTGACGTTCGCGCCCTTTCGGTTGCAGTCGCCGGTCGTGTTGGAGGGCTCATTTGTCGGTACGTGTGTTAAGGTGCTGTCTTTGGATGTTTCAGCTCTAGGTTTGGATTATGTGCGGCAGGATCATTTCTTTGTGCCATTTGAGATCAAGTCTTGGATTGACTTCATGATGGTTGCCGCTTGTGCCTAACGACATTCATCCGTACAGAAACGGCGAAAATATAACGTCACGTTGAGACACGGCCTCTTTCGGAGAGTGGGAGCGACGCGGCGTCTACAGTTTCGACAAGGTCCGGGACGACTGGAGACGTCGTCTGCTTCACCCGGCACAGCACGGGCACGGCACCATGGTGACATCAGTGACGTCCTTGGCGCCTGGAAAGGACCGGCGCAACTGGTGCTGAGCACTGATTCAGGTGGGCCAGCGGATTGTATTTATGGCGAGCTGCTCCGTTCTAGATGCGATTATCTACAGCAGCTTCTCCTTCAAGACCTTCGAACAGTTTTTCGTGCGCAGCATTTTGGTAGTTGTGATTAAAGGGCATCTATCTTTGTGCTCTTGATTTTTGGTAGAGTATAAAGTGAATTTTCATCGCGTTTATGTGTTATAGAGCTATTCCAGTGTAGTAACCGGCAAGGTCCCTCGTATATTTTTCTTTCTTTCATGCATGGCAGACTGGGCGCCTCACGATTGTTAATTTCGATGAAGTTGAATGGTTGAAAGAATTGTCTCGTAGCTCACGCGCTGTGATGATTTCACCTTTTCTGGTTTGCTTGATCGTAAGTTTGGTGGGACTATCCAACATCGCCGGCTTCCACGGTGATCTTTCATCAAATTTCGACATGGCCCCAACTAGGGAGGAGTTAGCTAGACTGCGAGTTTCAGAGCTGGAGACTGCACTTTTGGAAAGGGGGCTAGAGACAGGGGGAAGAAATCTGATTTGATAGAGAGACTTTATGAATATATTTGTTCAGAGGGGGAGGGTAAAGAATTAGACGAGCTGGGAACCGGGACAGCTGATGTTCAAGCCGGGGAATCAAAACTGAGTGAGAGTACCAGCGTTGATTCTGCTCAGATGCTGTTGACGCGTCTGCGCCTGCTCAAGGAGAGCGAGTCTATTGACGTTCAGCGTCTGCGCTTAAACGCCAGATCTGAACAAATTCAGCTAGAGCTGCAGCTGGCTCAGGTCAGCGGCGGATCAGTGGATCAGGCTCTAGTAGATCAGCTGCGTATTGAGACGGACGTTCGTTCAGAAAGACCGTCAGCGGAGGCCGCCGCTGCCGATGCAGCTCTAAGTGCAGGCATTCGGAGGTCTCTGCTTCCTCAAACGGAAGTCAAGCCTTTCTCGGGCGACATATTAGAGTATCGGCTGTTCATGAGGGCCTTTCAGGCTCGGATTGAGTGCAGGACTCAGGACGACGGTGAGAGGCTTCACTACCTTGAGCAACTGACGACAGGTATCCCAAATCAAATCGTGAGATCCTGCCTCTACTTTCCATTGGGTGGATATGACGAGGCCAGACGTCTTTTGGATGAGAGATTTGGGGATAACTTTCGAGTTGTAGAGGAATATTCCAAGAAGCTTAGTCAGTGGCCCAGAATTCAAAATGGTGACGTTGAAGGATTGGACCAGTTGGTTCTGTTTCTGACCGAAGTGAAAAATGCCATGGTTGATTTGAGATCAAACGAGCTAGATCATCCCAGATCTATCAAGGAAATAGTCAGCAAACTCTCGGTCCAGCTCCGTGATAGTTTTCTGCGGTTTGCCGACAATCTGATGGTAAATGAAATGAAAGCCGTGTCTTTCGCAGATTTGGTTAGATTTCTGGCGATGGAAGTGCGTGTTCGAAAGAACCCCGTGTTCGACTTTGGTCCGACTGATGGCTTCCGTGTAGGCACTGACAGTGGAGCTGGGCAGACCTCCCGCCCGTCGGGGCATCGAGTGAACGCTGTCACAATAGAGCCTGGCCCTTGTCTGCATTGTGAGGGGGATCACTTTCTTGGGGTTTGCGAACGTTTAAAATGGGAGCCTCTGGAGGAACGTAGAAGGATCATTCGCGAGCATCGGCTCTGCTTTGGTTGCCTCAAAGGCGGCCATATCGCGCGGCAGTGCCGTGAGCGCGCCAGGTGCGACATCTGCCCAGGAGTTCACATAACCCTGTTACACGAAACACGCACGACAGCTGCTGATCAAAGGCTTGTTCGGTCTCCTAATTCTACCGGGAGAAATTCCGGTGCGGTTGGTTCCAGTCAGCTGCCCACTGAGCCAGTTTTCAGTGGGCGGGTATCGGTGGATTCAGGCAGTCAACCTGGTGCTCTGATGCCCATCCTCGCAGTTAAGATTAGATGCAAGTCCGGGCAGACGGTCCAGACATATTGCTGTCTGGATAGTGGCTCGAGTGGGACATTTATCACAAGAAGTTTAGCGAATCAGTTGGGAAGCAGTAGGGTTGAGACGTCCATTTCTGTGAAAACAGTGTGCAGCGATAGACAGATTGTTTCGTCCTCGCTTGTGGGAGATCTTATGATCGGCCCAATCGATGGTGAGTGTCGGCATGCGCTCCCGCCGGCTTTCACTTTGGACACCATGCCACTGCGGGTTCGGGACAAGTGCACCCAAAAACACGTGGATCAGTGGCCGCACATGCAGGGGGTTACGTTGCCGGATTTGGAAGAGGCGCACGTTGGTATACTGATTGGAGTTAATGCGCCACAACTGCTGGTGAGTCAGGAGGTACGTTCTCCGCATGATGGAAACAGCCCCTTTGCTGTCAAAACAGTTCTTGGCTGGTATGTTATAGGCGTGGTGAATGATCAGGGGACTCTCTCTGGCTCCAGGCAACTGGTAAATTTCCTGAGGGTGACTGAACCCGGGGTCCGTGCTCCTGTAGATGCGGACATGTTTCAGCGAGTATATGATAAAGATTTCAAGGATCTCGCTGATGATTCTGAGGGATTCTCTGTTGAGGAGAAGGAATGGCTTGCTGAGATGGAGCCAGACGAGAAAGTTCACTATGAAGTGCCTCTGCCCAGGCTCCCAGAGAGCACAATTCCAGACAGTCGGCCGGTGGCTCGGCGTCGTTTCAAGTCCCTCAGGAAGAAATTTAGAAGAAATTCAGGAAGATATTCCCCCAGAGGTCCACGAGTTCGCGATTTAGATTTAGACAGAGATTGTTTGCTTCCTGAAAAGACGCTAGGATTGAGATGGGAGTTGGAGTCCGACATTTTCCGTTTTCGTTTCACGAAACCGGAGCGCTCACCGACGAAAAGGAAGATTCTGTCAGTCATTGGTGCGATATTTGACCCGCTTTCGATTGTTGGGCCCTTCGCGTTGGTCGCAAAACTGATCCTGCAGAAGCTGTGTCCGATTTCGTGTGTCTGGGATGATTCAATTCCCCTGACGTTGCAAAGGAGTGGGAAACGTGGGTTAATCGTGCTAATGGTTTGAACAATGTTCAGCTGGCCAGATGTGTGGTAGATTTGAGAGGAACGGTGGTCAGCACATGGCTTCATATGTTCGCTGACGCCAGCGAGGTTGGCTACGGTTCAGTGGCTTACACGCTGTCTTTGGTTGAAGCGTAGCGTTCGGACGTTCACCGTTTACCTTTGGAGAGATCTTTCAGCGTGGGTCTGGGCTAACGTCATTAAGGTGGAGGGCCTTTTTTGGGCTGATATTTGGTGCATATTTAATCAAATTTTCTATATGGTTTAGTTGGGTTAGCCTCAGATGTTTCGCAATCCCTGTTTGTTTCTTTGGTAGTTGGAGCCATGCCATTGTTTCTCGTTTCAAAACGCGTTGAAACCCGGGGGAGTGTAAGTGCTGTTGGCACTTAGTGGATTTGGTGCTTTGAATAGCTTCAGTTGGCACCTCTACGTGCTGAGGTTTGAGGTGTGGCATCTGAATGTGTCAGACATAGCCTGCGGCGTTTATGTTCCATGTATATGGTGATTAGGAAATAGGTGGCAGGAATCTGACGGATAGCAACGTGTTTATTTGATTATATTATTAAAGCATAATTCGCACTAGGCTTTTGCACCTCTGTTTAGTTTTGTCTCCTCTCGGCGCGCGAGCTGAAGCGCCCTGAGCTGGCGCGCGGTGGTCGCGACCTCTGTTGGGTCGAGACGGTACAGGCGAGCGGTTGTTGGTTGTGACGGAGATCTGGTGAGTGAACTTAAGCTATGTCTCAAGGTTATTCTATGGCTTCTAACGTTAATGTCATCGATTCATACTTACAATTCGCAACGTGTTTGATAGTCTAAAGGTAGCTTCATTTACATTGTGTTATATACTTTATACGTATACTTTAAAGGATAGTTCAGGCGGCTTATTAACCTTTGCCTGTGCCCGTCTATTGTAGGAGTTACGGGTTGCGTGTGCATCGGTCATCGGCGGGCGGCGACGGCCAGTGACGTTCGCGCCCTTTCGGTTGCAGTCGCCGGTCGTGTTGGAGGGCTCATTTGTCGGTACGTGTGTTAAGGTGCTGTCTTTGGATGTTTCAGCTCTAGGTTTGGATTATGTGCGGCAGGATCATTTCTTTGTGCCATTTGAGATCAAGTCTTGGATTGACTTCATGATGGTTGCCGCTTGTGCCTAACGACATTCATCCGTACAGAAACGGCGAAAATATACCGTCACGTTGAGACACGGCCTCTTTCGGAGAGTGGGAGCGACGCGGCGACTACAGGAATATTTGGTCTAGCTGAAACAAAGCTAGATGATTCCGTTCATAGTGGCATATACGATTTAGAACACTTTCACAGTCCGCTCGCACGACACAAACAGGAAAGGAGGAGGGATTTTGCTCTATTGTCATTCATCATTTGCAATCACTAGGCTTCACGATTTAGAATTGGGAAATATTGAATGGGTGTGGGCAAAAATTCAATTAGAAAATATTATATTAATATTATGCTGCACTTACATTCCTTCAAACAAAGACTCCGAAACTAAAGACCAATTTCTTGAATATCTTACGGAAGGTGTAGAACAAGCTAAAACATTCAACCCCACGTCTATTATAGTAATGGGAGATCTAAATGCTGGAAATACGTACTTACGGGATAAGAACCTAAAACACTCACCATTAACCCCTTTCGAACGGAAATTTGAAACAACTGCTCACTAGGACTACATCAAGTCATTTACGAACCTACTAGGATACAGGGAGAGACCAAAATTTACGCGACCTTTGTTTTGTTTACAATGAAGGCCTGATTTCAAGTAGTGGTGTACTGTCCTCTTTTTCAACCCTCGACCATTTCCCGGTTTATGTGTCGTTGAAAAAACGTATCACTGATTCAACACCATACGTTAAAACTATTTTGGATTACAGCAAGCTGGACGTGTAACGACTAACTCACATTCTAACGACAACGGACTGGCAGGACATTATAGACAAAGACATACACACTGCAGTAAATCTGTTCACGGAGACATTAAAAAACGCAGCTTTAGAGACGATTCCCTTGAAAGAAATCATTATTAAACCAAATTCCAAACCATGGATAACAACATCTGTCAGAATAGCAATGAAAAAAACGGATAGATTATTTAGGCAAGCTAAAAAGAAAGAAACCAAATATTGTGACCAAATCCATCCAGAAGTTAAACTCGCTTGGCAAAAATGGCGGGCACAAAGAAATAAGGTCACAAGTGAAATACTTCGCCAAAAAATCAATATTTATTTTTGAAAACAAGCCAACTTCTTAGAAAAAATGCAATCCACAGAAGTATCACTCAACCTTACGCGAACTCACTGGACGAAGAATTAATAGCAACATTTCCCCTTTAGAAACTAATAATGGAGTTTCAGTTGATGACAATGAGCAAAAGGCCAATCTGTTAAATTACTTTTTGCAGCACAATCAACTCTAGCCATCGAGGAGCCAGAAACAATATATACACAGCCTAGTGACAATCTCATCTCCGAAATAAATCGATTAACAGTCACAACACGCGAGGTGCTAAATGAGTTAAATAACTTGCAACCGCACAAATCGACTGGGCCTGACGAAATCTCACCAAAATTACTTAAACTAACCGCAATTATTATCGCAGAACCGTTAGAGAAATTGTTTAATAAGTCTCTTCAATCAGGAATTTTCCCCTCATCATGGAAGCTCGCCAATGTAAAACCAATTTTCAAGAATAAAGGGTCTCCCTCAGATGCATCAAACTATAGGCCTATTAGTCTCCTTTCTTGTATATCCAAAATCTTCGAAAAAAATAGTATTCAGAAAAATATATAAACACTTAATAGACAATAATCTCCTAACAGACAGACAGAATGGCTACAGGCCAAGGCACAGCACCCAAATACAATTATTCTACCAGACACATAAGTTAAACGAGTCTCTAGACAAAGGGCAAGATTTTACTGCAGTGTACTTAGACATTTCACGCTACTTTGACACAATTTGGCACAAAGGACTCTTAGAAAAATGTAAACGAGAATTCGAACTGACCGTGATTCTGGACTGGCTTACTTCCTATCTGACGGACAGAAGACAACGCGTTTGCTTACAAAATTCTACCTCATCTACGCTTTCACTAAACGCTGGCTGCCCTCAGGGATCGGTCCTGGGCCCCCTCCTTGCATTGTTATATCTCAACTCTCTCACTAAACAAACTACGCATGATATTCTTTGCTATGCCGACGATACATCCCTGCACGCGACACACACGACTGACTCATTTCTCGCAGTTCAAAAATACACTCCAGGCGGACCTAAATAAAATTTACAGCTATGGTAAAAAATGGTTTATTACATTTAATGCTCTAAAAACAGTTCAACAAACATTCTTCCTAAAAACCAGCTCATCTGTCCCAAAACTCACATTCGGCAGAAAGCCCGTACCAGTCGAAAACAAGCACAAACATCTTGGCATTACCCTATCCAACGATTTGAAATTCAAGGAACATATCGATCAAATGATTAAGAAATTGAACATTACCTTAAGTCCAATATATCCTTCGACCCAGCATCTCCCAAGAACAATACTGAATCAAATATATACCACTTTTGTTAGACCTTACTTTGACTACTGCGACATTATCTGCGACCACCAAATCACAACACGGGACAAACTAAGACTAGAACGACTACAAAACAGGGCCGCTAGACTTGTGATAGGGACTCTTTACCGCACACCGACTGAAAAACTGACGAAAGACATAGGCTGGGAATCCCTTGAATCTCGCCGAAAGATCAACCGATTAAAATTCTTCCACAACAGCCTTAACAAACCAGCTGTACCACAATTTATTCGAAATATAATCCCGGAAACCAGAGAAAACCGTGTTCCGAGAGCACTCCGAAATTCAGGGCGGGTAACACTACCGCGCCACAAAACATCACTATTCAAAAAATCGTTTCTCCTTGCTACCATAGAGCAATGGAACCTTCTTCCAGTAAATATCTGTGAAATAACATCAGCAAAGAAATCTAAAAAAAAAATTAACCACATTTTCGGCTGTCCTCCTGCTCCGATCTACTACTCCCTTGGCCACAAAAAGAAAACTACCTTTTGACTCGACTAAGGCTGGACATGAGTAAATTGAATGCCCCTCAATTCCAGATACAGGCAAATGAAACCCCCCATTGTAACTGTGGTCATACAAAAGAGGACACGTCCCACTACTTACTCCATTGCCCATTGTTTAACCACGCTAGAGCAGTCATGTTTGGAGAAATAATGGCAGCAACGAACATCAACATCAGCAACATCAACATCAACATCAACAACTTCGAAAATTCAGATAAACGCCATATACTTCTTCATGGTTCTTCATTAAGCAATTCAAACTCAGAAAAAATAGCATCAATTGTTTTAAAATATATTCCAAACACCAAACGCTTCGACTAGATTGCTCCTGGGTCGGAGCGGACTTGGCGGAGCGGGGCGGCACTCCGTGCTCACGCGGCGGCACAGGGCGATCCTCCTACCTGGCGGTGGTATGTGACTAGAACCGGCAATGCGAGCGGTGCCAATTTTAAGCATGTATGCTTTTGCATCAATCATGAAAAATGTGTTTAAATGTCATGATGGATTACCCCCAAGCCTCATCGTGGGCTCTTCCACCTCTTGACATCCCGCTATGAACTACCGGCGCCCCACTCTTCACTACGGGCGCCCCCATCTTCTAAAAATCCGCTCTATACCACTGGCGCCTTCATGGTGCAGCATTGATGTCTCGTTTTTCCTCCAACGGCGCCCCCACGCGTCACTGTAGGCGCCCCATCTGTTGAAACCTCGCATTTACCACCGGAAGACGTGTCCCAGATATACCACCTATACCCAATAGTACCCGTAGGTACCCTCTAACACCCCAAAAGGGTTTGCAAGAAATCGGACAGGCCAATTTTTTTAATTTCACTTTTTAAATTTTTCTAAAATCTCCATAGACTTAACATATAAAATTTCACGTGCAGATTGCACGTGCGTCGAAGTTTTCCTGGGGTAGTGACCCATACCCAAGTGTAGGTCCCCATGAATACCCCATCATATTAAAAAAGGAACAAAATCTAGCGAGCCGATTTTCAGCAAATTTGCCATCTTTGTTTCCGTAATGTTAAACCCTACGGGAAAAAGGGGTGTCGATTGCACGTGCATCGGAGTTTTCCTGGGGTAGTGACCTATGCCACAAAGTAGATCACCATCGGGACCCTAAAAAGTAGATCACTATCGGGACCCTAACTCTAAAAAAATCATCAAAATCATACGAGCCGTTTGGGCTGGTACCAACTATCCCCGTTCTCCAAAGCTGACCTCTGGCAGACTTTTCCTCGACCGCCTCCTACCCAGGAGATGGCAACAAACTGGGTAGTGCTTGCCTTGAAACGGGAGTTTCGCTGACCAACCAGCGTCCTTGTTATTGGAAGCACGGGCCTGATCAGCCTTTAAATAGATCCACCGGTCCGGTGGCGCGCCCCGAGGGCACAGCCTCGCTTTGTGTCACCGGAGCAGTCCTCTGCTCCGCTGGGCCCGAGAAATCGGGATAGCCTCTCTGTGTCATACGGTGGGGTATGTGAAAGGGAGCGTGCGGACACGACTGTCCCGCAAGGGTGTAGATAAATGAAAACATCTGCCGAGTACATTGTTTGACTGTGTGTATATGTGGTGCAAATATGTAGAAATTTCCCCAGATCGGGGACGCAAAAATATAAAAAAAACTATCCCCGATCTCATGCAGTTGATGAAGCATGTCCCTGATGAGTTAGCTCAGTTGATTTTCAATGGAAAATCTCAATTCTAAAGAATAGAGCTTTTCGGCATTTGCAATCACCTTCGGTTATTCCCATACTGAACAGTTCGGCAGAAGAAGACAAATTCGCATCTCCGGAACAGAGGACCCTCGAGAGAGTCCTTTGTTACGTGCGCACGTGCAAAACTTTCACCTTGCTGACTTGAAATTATAACATTACCCCTACATGCCAATTTTCACCCTAATTGGTCCACTGGTTGCAGAGATATGACCCATTGGAGGTCACACACTACTGCGCATGCGCCGTGTACAGGTCACTGATTGGCTGATTCAGAGAGGTGTAGTGGAAGGCTTGTGGAACCGTTTATTTTTTGTCGCCAAAAACGGTAGCAGTGGCTCTATTTGTTTGGCCGTGCAAGCGTCATAAGTGTGCCATTGCTTTAACACTAATGAATAGGGTATCTTTACACTAGGGTGCCCTAGTTTATAGCAAAGGGTTGTTTGCACCTATAACCCTATCACTTCATCAGATGTGACCCCAATACGAAAAACGATAACCGTAGCTCTATTTGTTTGTCCGTGGAAGCCTCATCAGTGTTCCATTGCTTTAACACTAATCCACAGGGTATCCTCAAACTGGGGGTGCCCTTGTGTACAGAGGGGCACTTTTTGCACCTATGACTATCCCACTCCATCAAATGGTGTCAGTAAACGTCGTTTCAGTACGTAAAAGGGCTATCTGTACGAACAGAGACCGTATACCCTCTCAGAATTAAGTTTTTGAGGGGTGATTGTATGCCCCCAAGGTCACGTGGCACGCGCTAGGAAGCATTCAAAGCATTTTGAATGGTTTCGTTTGACTCATAACCTCTCAGGGTACAAACAAGGCAAGTTCGTTAAAAACAGTCCCATAGAGTCGCAACCAGGGGCTTGTGTACTCCAAAAATAAGAAAATCTCCAGAAAAAATAGAAACCTCTAAAAATTTCCATAATGGGAGACCTTTATCAAAACAAGTGAAGGGCACGTAAAGTATGTTAGTGGCAATAGCTGCACACCAAGTGCTAGGTTTACCCCATCTTGAAGGGCCTGGCAGGTATAGGGGCCACTTAACTGACTGCAGAGGAAAAATATATTCTAAAGGGTTTGCGCAGTGGAGGACCCCTCACCAATCACATACTACCCAATAACCACCCATCCACTGGCCCCAGGCATTTTGTCCATGTATGCATACACTTATTGTCCCAAGGTGCCACTGGTGCTCCACCAGAGCCCCCTCTAGGGGCAAAGTCGAGATTATTTGGATGCAAGGTCATTTCCAAGGTCAAATTGCCTCAAAAAAACAATTTTCCCAGATATACCACCCATACCCCCTAGTAGTCAAAGGTACCCACTAACACCCCAAAGAGTTTCATTCAATTCCATGAGGCCAATTTTTTTAAATTTTATTTGTTTAGTTTTTCCAAAAAATCTCCATAGACTTAACACGTAAAATTTCACTTACAGATTCCACGTGCTTCGAAGTTTTCCTGGGGTAGTGACCCATGCCCCAGGGTAGGTCCCCATGGGTACCCTATCATAATAAAAAAGGAACAAAATCTATCGAGCCGATTTTCAGCAAATTGCCCATCTTTGTTTCCGTAATGTTAAACCCTATAGGAAAAAGGGGTGTCCATTGCACGTGCATTCGAATTTTCCTGGGATAGTGACTTATGCCATAAAGTAGATCACCATCGGGAACCTAACTCTAGAAAAAAATCATCAAAATCGTACGAGCCGTTTCCGAAGGTTAACAAGGTGCCCCGATCTCGCGGCACTTAGCGTAAACATGTCCCTGATGAGTTAGCTCAGTTGATTTTCAATGGAAAATCTCAATTCTAAGGAGTAGAGCTTTTCAGCATTTGCAATCACCTTCGGTTACGTAAGGGCGACGCCTTTGGGGGCATCGCGGAACCGAAGGTGATTGTTCGAGCACTTTTAAGCGAAAGCAATGTTTTGCGTCTCCGGAATGGAAAACCTCGATAGACACTGGTCACGTGACGTCTGCACGTGCTGAACTTCGACCTTGATGATTTAAGTCCATAACATAACCCCTAAGGGCTAATAATGAAAAGTAAGACATTTCATCTTCGGAACGGAAGACCCCGATGTATAAGTTTTCCAAAGTCTGCACGTGCAAAACTTGCACCATGCTGACCTCAGTTCATCAATTAACACCAACATGCCAAATTTTAGCCCAATCGGCCAATTAGTTCCCGAGATAGCGCCTGAGAGGATATGCAGCTACTGCGCATGCGCAGTCGGCATGTCACTGATTGGCTGCTTCAGAGAGGTGCAGTGGCCAGCCTGGGTCACCATCCCCGAAAACGGTAAGCCTAGCTTCATTTGTTTGCCCATGAAAACATTATTGGTCTTCCGTAGCCTTAACACTAATCCATAGGGTATCTTCAAACTGGGGGTGCCCGTGTGTACGGGAAGGCACCGTTTGTGCCTGTTACCCTATTACTAAATCAGACGGTACAAATAAGCCTTGTTTAAGACTTAACCCTTGCCCCGGTGGCGGGTACGAGCCACCTTCGCCCTGGTGGGGGGGGGCTAAAAAAGACCCCCCACGATCTCAAAAACTAAGAGAGCTAGAAAAAAGCGCAAAACGGCAATCGAAAGCTCTTCGAAAATGATATCGAAAATACTTCGGTCATTTTTCTTGTCAGGTCAATATCAAGGTCACCAGAGGTCAAAATAGGTCAAAATCGCTAATATGAGGTGTACTAAGAAAACCTCCTATATCTCAGAAACTATGATAGCTAGAAACATTTTTTAACACCATTCGAAAGCTCTTGAGATGCGCTTTCATTACAGTGGCATTCATTTTCGTGTCAGGTCAAAGCCTAGGGAGCTACAGGTCACTAAATATTGGGCATATTCTTGGGAATGTCCATAGCCACCCATGCATAAGGGCGTTTACTTTTTCGCTAATAGCTTCCAAGCCAAACAAGATACAGCCATAGTTTATGCACCATTGCAATCCTCTCGTCAATACGAATCGAATGATATATGATATTGCTATGCCAGGTCAAATTTAAGAATTTGACCTGACCCAGGTCAACAGTCTGACCCAACTTGACCTGGTATAGTCATGATGTATATCATTTGACTTCCAGTGACTATACAAACACTTCGGTGACAAAATAAAAGCTCTATCTTAGTTTAATCAAAATTTATAGAGGAAAACACCAAAAATGCTTATTTGACCTAAGGTGACCTTTTAAAGGTCACAAGTCAAAAATTTTGGTATCAGCTTCAGAAATGGGCTAAGAGCAAGTCGCAACCGATGTTTGAAGTTGATTCCATCCATACTTACTGAGAAAAGCTCATTTCGTGATTTTCCCCATGCATTGTCAATGGGGAGGTCATGCTCTGCACATGACCTTAGGTCACCAATATCAAAAATCCCGGAACAAATGTTGTAGCTCCTGGTGGGCCCAAGATGTGGTATGAGTTTCAACTTGATCGATTAATCCTTCTTTTAGTTATGCGGTCCTAAGTATTTTTTGAGGTGAGGTCACTTCACCTGACCTGGTGACCTGACCTGATATGACCTTGAGCCAAAATTTTCAGGAAAGATGTAAAAATGATAAAGAAACAGCTAGACCAAGTTTGGCGGCGCTGCGCGCCGCCGTTTTTTGCTCACTTCGGAAAAACCCGAGGGGGGGTCTAAAAAGACCCCCCACCCGGGCGAAGGTTAAGGAGACTATCTGCACCACCAGCAGCCTTATAGTGTCTTAAAACCAAATTTTGGATTGGTGTCGGTCCCCCCTCAAGATCACGTGGCACGCGCCATGGGTTATCTAGACGGTTCAAAGTGATGTCATCTAACATATAATCCCCCCTGGCTACAATCGAGGCGGGTTTCATCTAAAACGTTCCCATACGGTAGAAGCCAAGTATCCCGTAGCCTTAACACTAATTCATAGGGTATCTTCAAACTGGGGTTTGCCTGTGTGTACGGGAGGGCGCCGTTACTCACTTTTACCCTATAACTCAATCAGACAGTACCTATAATCGTGGTTTTAGGACTTAAAGCGGGTATCTGCACCATCAGCAGCCTTATACTGTGCTAAATCCTAGTTTTGAAGGGGTGCCGGTCCGCACTCGTGGTCACGTGGCACGCGCCAGGGGTCATCGAGACGGGTCAAAGTGGTATCATCTGAAACATAACCCCCTTGGCTACCATCGATGCGGGTTTTATCAAAACGGTTCCTATAGGGTAGCCGCCATGGGCTTGTGAACTCAAAAAATTGAAAAATCTCCAGAAATTTATAAAATCTCTAAAAATCCTCTTAACAGGGGACCTTGATCAAAACAAGTGTCGGGTGGGTATGGTACCCTACCGGCGACAGTTGCACCGCAGGTGTCAGTTTGGCCTTATCTGGAAAGCTCTGGGTGCTATAGGGGGCACAAATCTGACCCAAGAGGAAAACTATTTTTAAAAGGTTTTTCGCAGCGGAGGATCCCCAGCCCACGTAATGATACCAAATAAGCACCCACCAGCTGCCCCCAGACCTTGTTACCACACATGCATGCACTTATTGGCCCAATGTGACACCGGTAGTGCACCAGGACCCCTCAAGGGGGCAAAGTCGAGATTTTTGGGCTGCAAGGTCATTTTCAAGGTCATATAGCGCGTGACTCGAAGTTTTCCCAGATATACCACCCATACCCGGTAGTACCCAAGGGTGCCCACTAACACCTCAAGAAGCTTAAACAGAATCGTTAGAGCCATTTTTGAGAACGTTTTGGTTTTCTAAATTTTCGATTTTTTCCCATAGACTTAACACGTGAAATTTCACGTGCAGACTGCACGTGCCTCGGAGTTTTCCTGGGGTGGTGACCCACACCACAAGGTAGGCCAGCACCAGAACCCCAACTCTAGAAAAAAAATCACCAAAATCGTACGAGCCGTTTGGGCTGGAACCAAGTTGCGGTTATTTCCAACACATACAGAAATGCACCCCCTGGAGATGTAGCTCAGTCGATTTTCAATGGAAAATCACAATGCTAAAGCATAGGGATTTTGACCATTGACAATTGCCTTCGGTTACGTGGGGGCGACGCCTTTAGGGGCATCGCGGGACCGAAGGTGATTGCTCGAGCACCTTTTCGATTCTCCGGAACGGAAGACCCTTGATAGTGAACAGTTTTGCGAGGTCTGCACGTGCACAACTTGCACCTTCCTGTTTTTAGTTCATAAAACCGCCACTGAACAATTTGGCAGAAAATGACAAATTTGAATCTCCGGAACGGAGGACCCTCGATAGAGACTGGCTTTGTCACGTGAGCACGTGCAAAACTTCCACCTTGCTGACTTTAGTTCATAACGTAACCCCTGCATACCAAATTTCAGCCGAATCGGCCCACTGGTTGTAGAGATATAGCCCATTGGGGTAATGCGCTACTGCGCATGCGCAGTGCCCCGGTCACTGATTGGCTGTTTAGGAGAGGTATAGTAGCCGGCTTGTGGCAATGTCCCCGAAAACGGTACCCGTAGTTCTATTTGTTTGGCCGTGAGGTCATGGTAAGTGTTCCATTGCTTTAACACTAATTAATAGGGTATCTTCAAACTGAGGGTGCCCGTGTGTACAAAGGGGCACTGTTTGCACCTATGGCCATCTCACTCAATCAGATGGTGTCAGTAATCGTCGTTTCAGTACGTAAAGGGGCTATCTGTACGAACAGGGACCGTATAATGTCCGATAATTCAGTTTTTGAGGGGTATCGGTGCGCACTCAAGGTCACGTGGCACGTGCTAGGGGGCACCCAAAGGATTTTAGATGGTTTCGTGTGACTCATAACCTCTCTGGGTACAAACGAGGCAAGTTTCGCCGAAAACGTTCCCATACAGTCGCAGCCAGGGGCTTGTGTACTCCAAAAAGGAGAAAATCTCCAGAAATTTTAGAAACCTCTAAAAATCTCCTTAATGGGGGACCTTTATCGAAACAAGTGTAGGGCAGGTAAAGTATGTTAGTGGTCATAGTTGCACCGCAGGTGTTAGTTTTACCCCATCTTTAAAGGCCTGGGTGCTATAGGGGCCACCCACCCGACTGGAGAGGAAAAAATATATTTTAAAGGTTTTGCGCAGTGGAGGACCCCTGGCCAATCTCATACTACCCATTAACCACCCATCCAGTGGTCCCAGGCATTGTGTCCACGGATGCATACACTTCGTGGCCCAAGGGGCCACCGGTGCCCCACTGGGGCCCCCTCTAGGGGGCAAAGTTGAGATTTTTGGGCTGCAAGGTCAATTTCAAGGTCAAATTGCACAAAATTTCGGATTTTCCCAGATATACCACCCATACCCCCTAGTAGTCGAAGGTACCGACTAACACCTCAAAGAGTTTCAGAAAAATCGTTGGCGCTATTTTTGAGAAAATTTTAATTCTTTAATTTTCCGAAAAATCTCCGTAGACTTAACACGTAAAATTTCACATGCAGATTGCACGTGCTTCGAAGTTTTCCTGGGGTAGTGACCCATACCCCAGTGTAGGTCCCCATGGGGACCCTATCATATTAAAACAAGAACAAAATCTATCGAGCCGATTTTCAGCAAACTGGCCATCTTTGTTTCCGTAATGTTAAACCCCATAGGAAAAAGGGGTGTCGATTGCACGTGCATCGGAGTTTTCCTGGGGTGGTGACCTATGCCAAAGATTAGATCACCTTCAGGACCCTATCTCTAGAAAAAATCATCAAAATCGTACGAGCCGTTTGGGCTGGCATCAAACATCCCCGATCTCCAACAAGTAGTGAAAACATCTCCCTGATGAGTTAGCTCAGTTGATTTTCAATGGAAAATCTCAATTCTAAAGAATAGAGCTTTTCGGCATTTGCAATCACCTTCGGTACGTGGGGGCGACGCCTTTAGGGGCATCGCGGGACCGAAGGTGATTGCTCGAGCACCTATTTCGCTTCTCCGGAACGGAAGACCCCTGACAGTGAATGATTTTGTGACGTCTCCACGTGCAAAACTCGCACCGTCCTGTTTTCAGTTCCTAACATCCCCACAGAACAATTCGGCAGAAAATAACAAATTGGGATCTCCGGAACGGAGGACCCTCGATAGAGACTGGCTTTGTCACGTGAGCACGTGCAAAACTTCCACCTTGCTAACTTAGGTTCATAGCACATTACCCCAATATACCAATTTTCAGCCGAATCGGCCCACTGGTTGCAGAGATAGCGCCCATTAGGGGTACGTGCTACTGCGCATGCGCAGTTCCTCGGTCACTGATTGGCTGATTCAGAGACGTGTACTAGCAGGCTTGTGGCAATATCCCCGAAAACGGTACCCGTAGCTCTATTTGTTTGTCAGTGGAAGCCTCATAAGTGTTCCATTGCTTTAACACTAGTCCATAGGGTATCTTCAAACTGGGGGTGCCCGTGTGTACAGAGGGTCACTTTTTGCACCTATAACCGTCTCACTTCTATCAGATGGTGTCAGTAAACGTCGTCTCAGTACGTAAAACGGCTATCTGTACGAACAGAGACCATATACCCTCCCAAAATTCAGTTTTGGAGGGGTGCCGGTCTGCACTCAAGGTCACGTGGCACGCGTTAGGGGGCACCCAAATGGTTTCCGATGGTTTCATTTGACACATAACCTCTCTGGGTACAAACAAGGCAAGTTTCGTCAAAAACAGGCCCATACAGTAGCAGCCAGGGGCTTGTGTATTCCAAAAAATTAGAAAATCTTCAGAAATTTTAGAAACCTCTAAAAATCTCCTTAATGGGGGACCTTTATCAAAACAAGTGTAAGGCAGGTAAAGTATGCTAGTGGTAATAGTTGCACCGCAGGTGTTAGTTTTACCCCATCTTTAAAGGCCTGGGTGCCATAGGGGCCACCCACCCGACTGGAGAGGAAAAAATATATTTTAAAGGTTTTGCGCAGTGGAGGACCCCTAGCCAATCTCATACTACCCATTAACCACCCATCCAGTGGCCCCAGGCATTGTGTCCATGGATGCATACACTTTTTGGCCCAAGGGGCCACCGGTGCACCCACCGGGGCCTCCTCTGGGGGCAAAAATGAGATTTTTGGGCTGCAAGGTCAATTTCAAGGTCAAATTGCACACAATTAAGGATTTTCCCAGATATACCACCCATACCCCCAGTAGTCGAAGGTACCGACTAACACCTCAAAGAGTTTCAGAAAAATCGTTGGCGCCATTTTTGAGAAAATTTTAATTCTTTAATTTTCCGAAAAATCTCCGTACACTTAACATGTAAAATTTCACGTGCAGATTGCACGTGCTTCGAAGTTTTCCTGGGGTAGTGACCCATACCCCAGTGTAGGTCCCCATGGGTACCCTATCATATTAAAAAAGGAACAAAATCTATCGAGCCGATTTTCAGCAAATTGGCCATCTTTGTTTCCGTAATGTTAAACCCTATGGGAAAAAGGGGTGTCGATTGCACGTGCATCGGAGTTTTCCTGGGGTAGTGACCTATGCCACAAAGTAGATCACCATCGGGACCCTAACTCTAGAAAAAATCATCAAAATCGTACGAGCCGTTTGGGCTGGCATCAACCATCCCCGATCTCCAACAAGTAGTGAAAACATCTCCCTGATGAGTTAGCTCAGTTGATTTTCAATGGAAAATCTCAATTCTAAAGAATAGAGCTTTTCAGCATTTGCAATCACCTTCGGTAACGTGGGGGCGACGCCTTTAGGGGCATCGCAGGACCGAAGGTGATTGCCCGAGCACCTTTTCGCTTCTCGGCAACGGAAGACCCTTGACAGTCAATTTTTAGGACTTCTGCAGGTGCAACACTTGCACGTTCCGGTTTTCAGTTCCTAAAATTCCTGCAGAAAAATTCGGCAGAAAATAACAAATTGGGATCTCCGGAAGGGAGGACCCTCGGTAGAGACTGGTTTTGTCACGTGAGCACGTGCAAAACTTCGATCTTGCTGACTTTAGTTCATAACATTACCCCTACACACCAATTTTCAGCCGAATCGGCCCACTGGTTGCAGAGATATTCCCCATTCAGGGTATGTGCTACTGCGCATGCGCAGTGTCTTGGTCACTGATTGGCTGATTCAGAGAGGTGTGGTAGCAGGCTTGTGGCAATATCTCCGAAAACAACACCCCTAACTATATTTGTTTGTCCGTGGAAGCATCATAAGTGTTCCATTGCTTTAACACTAGTCCATAGGGTATCTTCAAACTGAGGGTGCCCGTGTGTATAAAAGGGCACTGTTTGCACCTATAACGATCTCACTCTATCAGATGGTGTCAGTAATCGTCGTCTCCGTACGTAAAAGTGCTTCCTGTACGAGCAGAGACCATATACTGACCAAAAATTCAGTTTTGGAGGGGTACCGGTGCACACTCAAGGTCACGTGGCACGCGCTAGGAGGCACCCAAAGGGTTTCAAATGACTTCATTCAACACATCACCCTCTTGGGTACAAACGTGAGAAGTTTCGTCAAACAAGTACGCATACAGTAGCAGCCAGGGGCTTGTGAACCCAAAAAATTAGAAAATCTCCGGAAATTTTAGAAACCTCTAAAAATCTCCTTAATGGGGGACCTTTATCAAAACAAGTGTAGGGCAGGTAAAGTATGCTAGTGGTAATAGTTGCACCACAGGTGTTAGTTTTACCCCATCTTTAAAGGCCTGGGTGCTATAGGGGCCACCCACCCGACTGGAGAGGAAAAATATATTTTAAAGGTTTTGCGCAGTGGAGGACCCCTGGCCAATCTTATACTACCCATTAACCACCCATCCAGTGGCCCCAGGCATTGTGTCCATGGATGCATGCACTTTTTGGCCCAAGGGGCCACCGGTGCCCCACCGGGGCCTCCTCTAGGGGGCAAAAATGAGATTTTTGGGCTGCAAGGTCAATTTCAAGGTCAAATTGCACTCAACTAAGGATTTTCCCAGATATACCACCCATACCCCCCAGTAGTCGAAGGTACCGACTAACACCTCAAACAGTTTCAGAAAAATCGTTGGCGCCATTTTTGAGAAAATTTTAATTCTTTAATTTTCCGAAAAATCTCCGTACACTTAACATGTAAAATTTCACGTGCAGATTGCACGTGCTTCGAAGTTTTCCTGGGGTAGTGACCCATATCACGGGGTAGGTCCTCATGGGTACCATATCATATTAAAAAAGGAACAAAATCTATCGAGCCGATTTTCAGCAAATTGGCCATCTTTGTTTCCGTAATGTTAAACCCTATGGAAAAAAGGGGTGTCGATTGCACGTGCATCGGAGTTTTCCTGGGGTAGTGACCTATGCCACAAAGTAGATCACCATCGGGACCCTAACTCTAGAAAAAATCATCAAAATCGTACGAGCCGTTTGGGCTGGTACCAACTATCCCCGATCTCCAACAAGTAGTGAAAACACCCTGATGAGTTAGCTCAGTTGATTTTCAATGGAAAATCTCAATTCTAAAGAATAGGCTTTTCGGCATTTGCAATCACTTCGGTCGTGGGGGCGACGCCTTTAGGGGCATCGCGGGACCGAAGGTGATTGCCCGAGCACCTTTTCGCTTCTCCGGAACGGAAGACCCTTAATAGTGCAAGTTGTTAAGGTCTGCCCGTGCATAACTTGCACGTTCCGGTTTTCAGTTCCTAAAACCGGCATGAAAAATTCGGCAGAAAATAACAAATTGGGATCTCCGGAACGGAGGACCCTCGGTAAAGACTGGCTTTGTCACGTGAGCACGTGCAAAACTTCGATCTTGCTGACCTTAGTTCATAACATTACCCCTACACACCAAATTTCAGCCGAATCGGCCCACTGGTTGCAGAGATATACCCCATTCAGGGTATGTGCTACTGCGCATGCGCAGTGCCTCGGTCACTGATTGGCTGATTCAGAGAGATGTAGTAGCAGGCTTGTGGCACTGTTCCCGAAAACGGTAGGCGTAGCTCTATTTGTTTGGCCTGCAAGTATCATAAGTGTTCCATTGCTTTAACACTAATGCTTAGGGTATCTTCACACTGGGGTGCCCTAGTTTATAGCAAGGGCCGTTTGCACCTATAATCCTATCACTTCATCAGATGTGACCCAATACCACAAACGGTACCCGTAGCTACATTTGTTTGTCCGTGGAAGCCTCATAAGTATTCCATTGCTTTAACACTAGTCCATAGGGTATCTTCAAACTGAGGGTGCCCGTGTGTACAGAAGGGCACTGTTTGCACCTATAACCATCTCACTCCATCAGATGGTGTCAGTAAACGTCGTTTCCGTACGTAAAAGTGCTATCTGTACGAGCAGAGACCATATACTCACCAAAAATTCAGTTTTGGAGGGGTACCGGTGCACACTCAAGGTCACGTGGCACGCGCTAGGAGGCACCCAAAGGGTTTCAAATGACTTCATTCAACACATCACCCTCTTGGGTACAAACGAGGCAAGTTTCGTCAAACACGTTCCCATACAGTAGCAGCCAGGGGCTTGTGAACCCAAAAATTAGAAAATCTTCGGAAATTTTAGAAACCTCTAAAAATCTCCTTAATGGGGGACCTTTATCAAAACAAGTGTAGGGCAGGTAAAGTATGCTAGTGGTAATAGTTGCACCACAGGTGTTAGTTTTACCCCATCTTTAAAGGCCTGGGTGCTATAGGGGCCACCCACCCGACTGCAGAGGAAAAAATATATTTTAAAGGTTTTGCGCAGTGGAGGACCCCTGGCCAATCTCATACTACCCATTAACCACCCATCCAGTGGCCCCAGGCATTGTGTCCATGAATGCATACACTTTTTGGCCCAAGGGGCCACCGGTGCCCCACCGGGGCCTCCTCTAGGGGGCAAAAATGAGATTTTTGGGCTGCAAGGTCAATTTCAAGGTCAAATTGCACACAATTTAGGATTTTCCCAGATATACCACCCATACCCCCTAGTAGTCGAAGGTACCGACTAACACCTCAAAGAGTTTCAGAAAAATCGTTGGAGCCATTTTTGAGAAAATTTTAATTCTTTAATTTTCCGAAAAATCTCCGTAGACTTAACACGTAAAATTTCACGTGCAGATTGCACGTGCTTCGAAGTTTTCCTGGGGTAGTGACCCATACCCCAGTGTAGGTCCCCATGGGGACCCTATCATATTAAAAAAAGAACAAAATCTATCGAGCCGATTTTCAGCAAATTGGCCATCTTTGTTTCCGTAATGTTAAACCCCATAGAAAAAAGGGGTGTCGATTGCACGTGCATCGGAGTTTTCCTGGGGTAGTGACCTATGCCACAAAGATTAGATCACCATCAGGACCCTAACTCTAGAAAAAATCATCAAAATCGTACGAGCCGTTTGGGCTGGTACCAAACATCCCCGATCTCCAACAAGTAGTGAAAACATCTCCCTGATGAGTTAGCTCAGTTGATTTTCAATGGAAAATCTCAATTCTAAAGAATAGAGCTTTTCAGCATTTGCAATCACCTTCGGTACGTGGGGGCGACGCCTTTAGGGGCATCGCAGGACCGAAGGTGATTGCCCGAGCACCTTTTCGCTTCTGGGCAACGCAAGACCCTTGACAGTCAATTTTAAAGGACTTCTGCACGTGCAACACTTGCACGTTCCGGTTTTCAGTTCCTAAAATTCCTGCAGAAAAATTCGGCAGAAAATAACAAATTGGGATTTCCGGAAAAGAGGACCCTCGGTAGAGACTGGTTTTGTCACGTGAGCACGTGCAAAACTTCGATCTTGCTGACTTGAGTTCATAACATTACCCCTACACACCAATTTTCAGCCGAATCGGCCCACTGGTTGCAGAGATATTCCCCATTTAGGGTATGTGCTACTGCGCATGCGCAGTGTCTTGGTCACTGATTGGCTGATTCAGAGAGGTGTGGTAGCAGGCTTGTGGCAATATCTCCGAAAACAACACCCCTAACTATATTTGTTTGTCGGTGGAAGCATCATAAGTGTTCCATTGCTTTAACACTAGTCCATAGGGTATCTTCAAACTGAGGGTGCCCGTGTGTATAAAAGGGCACTGTTTGCACCTATAACGATCTCACTCTATCAGATTGTGTCAGTAATCGTCGTCTCCGTACGTAAAAGTGCTTCCTGTACGAGCAGAGACCATATACTGACCAAAAATTCAGTTTTGGAGGGGTACCGGTGCACACTCAAGGTCAAGTGGCACGCGCTAGGAGGCACCCAAAGGGTTTCAAATAACTTCATTCAACACATCACCCTCTTGGGTACAAACGTGGCAAGTTTCGTCAAACACGTACGCATACAGTAGCAGCCAGGGGCTTGTGAACCCAAAAAATTAGAAAATCTCCGGAAATTTTAGAAACCTCTAAAAATCTCCTTAATGGGGGACCTTTATCAAAACAATTGTAGGGCAGGTAAAGTATGCTAGTGGTAATAGTTGCACCGCAGGTGTTAGTTTTACCCCATCTTTAAAGGCCTGGGTGCTATAGGGGCCACCGACCCGACTGGAGAGGAAAAATATATTTTAAAGGTTTTGCGCAGTGGAGGACCCCTGGCCAATCTCATACTACCCATTAACCACCCATTCAGTGGCCCCAGGCATTGTGTCCATGGATGCATGCACTTTTTGGCCCAAGGGGCCACCGGTGCCCCACCGGGGCCTCCTCTAGGGGGCAAAAATGAGATTTTTGGGCTGCAAGGTCAATTTCAAGGTCAAATTGCACTCAACTAAGGATTTTCCCAGATATACCACCCATACCCCCCAGTAGTCGAAGGTACCGACTAACACCTCAAACAGTTTCAGAAAAATCGTTGGCGCCATTTTTGAGAAAATTTTAATTCTTTAATTTTCCGAAAAATCTCCGTACACTTAACATGTAAAATTTCACGTGCAGATTGCACGTGTGAAATTTTTACTGGGTATGAATGGGTGGTCTATTGGGTAGTATGAAAGGATTGTCAGGGGTCCTCCACTGCGCAAAACCCTTTAAAAAATATTGTTTCCTCTCTCGAGTTTTCCTGGGGTGGGTGGCCTTGCCTAAATTAGCACCTTCAGGCCCTTTCTATATAATGTTTTATCAAACAGCCCCTCTCAAGTTTGAAGATACCCTATGGGTTAGTAGTTAAAGCAATGGAACACTTTATGATGCTTCCACGGACAAACAAAGGACGTGGGGGCGACGCCTTTAGGGGCATCGCGGGACCGAAGGTGATTGCTCGAGCACCTATTCGCTTCTCCGGAACGGAAGACCCTTAATAGTGAATAGTTGTCTGAGGTCTGCCCGTGCATAACTTGCGCCTTCCTGTTTTCAGTTCATAAAACCGCCACTGAACAATTCGGCAGAAAATGACAAATTTGAATCTCCGGAACGGAGGATCCTCGATAAAGACTGGCTTTGTCACGTGAGCACGTGCAAAACTTCCACCTTGCTGACTTTAGTTCATAACATAACCCCTACATACCAAATTTCAGCCGAATCGGCCCACTGGTTGGAAAGATATAGCCCATTGGGGTTATGCGCTACTGCGCATGCGCAGTGCCCCGGTCACTGATTGGCTGTTTCAGAGAGGTGTAGTAGCAGGCTTGTGGCACTGTTCCCGAAAACGGTAGGCGTAGCTCTATTTGTTTGGCCCTGCAAGTATCATAAGTGTTCCATTGCTTTAACACTAATGCTTAGGGTATCTTCACACTGGGGGTGCCCTAGTTTATAGCAAAGGGCCGTTTGCACCTATAATCCTATCACTTCATCAGATGTGACCCCAATACCACAAACGGTACCCGTAGCTATATTTGTTTGTCAGTGGAAGCCTCATAAGTATTCCGTTGCTTTAACACTAATCCATAGGGTATCTTCAAACTGGGGGTGCCCGTGTGTACAGAGGGTCACTTTTTGCACCTATAACCGTCTCACTCCATCAGATGGTGTCAGTCAACGTTATTTCAGTACGTAAAACGGCTATCTGTACGAACAGAGACCGTATACCCTCCCAAAATTCAGTTTTGGGGGGGTGCCCGTCTGCATTCAAGGTCACGTGGCACGCGCTAGGGGGACCCAAATGATTTCCGATGGTTTCATATGACTCATAACCTCTCTGGGTACAAACAAGGCAAGTTTCGTTAAAAACAGGCCCATACAGTCGCAGCCAGGGGCTTGTGTATTCCAAAAAGGAGAAAATCTCCAGAAATTTTAGAAACCTCTAAAAATCTCCTTAATGGGGGACATCTATCGAATCAAGTGTACGGCAGGAAAGGTATGTTAGTGGTCATAGTCGCACTGCAGGTGTTAGTTTTACCCCATCTTGAAAGGCCTGGGTGCTGTAGGGGCCACCCACCCGACTGCAGAGGAAAAAAAATATTTTAAGGGTTTTGCGCAGTGGAGGACCCCTGGCCAATCTCATACTACCCAATAACCACCCATCCAGTGACCCCAGGTATTGTGTCCACGCATGCATACACTTTTTGGCCCAAGGTGCCACCGGTGCCCCACTGGGGCCCCCTCTAGGGGGCAAAAATGAGATTTTTGGGCTGCAAGGTCAATTTCAAGGTCAAATTGCACACAATTTAGGATTTTCCCAGATATACCACCCATACCCCTAGTAGTCGAAGGTACCGACTAACACCTCAAAGAATTTCAGAAAAATCGTTGGCACCATTTTTGAGAAAATTTTAAATATTTAATTTTCCGAAAAATCTCCGTTGACTTAACACGTAAAATTTCACGTGCAGATTGCACGTGCTTCGAAGTTTTCCTGGGGTAGTGACCCATATCACGGGGTAGGTCCCCATGGGTACCATATCATATTAAAAAAGGAACAAAATCTATCGAGCCGATTTTCAGCAAATTGGCCATCTTTGTTTCCGTAATGTTAAACCCTATGGAAAAAAGGGGTGTCGATTGCACGTGCATCGGAGTTTTCCTGGGGTAGTGACCTATGCCACAAAGTAGATCACCATCGGGACCCTAACTCTAGAAAAAATCATCAAAATCGTACGAGCCGTTTGGGCTGGTACCAACTATCCCCGATCTCATGCAGTTGATGGAAACATGTCC
The DNA here is from genome assembly GCA_034440635.1 of Lepas anatifera. NCBI lineage: Eukaryota > Metazoa > Arthropoda > Thecostraca > Lepadidae > Lepas > Lepas anatifera. The sequence goes on from JAOTON010000329.1 coordinate 133,455, forward strand.
CTGATGAGTTAGCTCAGTTGATTTTCAATGGAAAATCTCAA